>JAEQBH010009218.1:0-137351 GCA_016808115.1 Tetrastigma voinierianum
TTTCACAAATAACTAGGATCATAACTTGAAGAATTAAAGGCACAAAATGAGAGATACTGATCAATTTGACCATGCCAGGCACGTGGAGCTTGCTTAAGACCATATAATGCCTTGAGCTGACACACATGATAGGGGAACATGTGAGATGAATCCTTGAGGCTACTCCATATAAATTTCACGATCCAGCTCACCATAGAGGAAAGCACTTTCCATTTTGAGTTGTCATACACTCCATTTCTTACACCTTGCCATGACAGTACACTACGAATTGTCACCATCTTGCAACCTGACCAAGGTTTCCTCATAACCCAATCCATATTGTCGAGAAAATCCCTATGCAAACTAAGCGAGCCTTATATCTATGAATCACCCATCTACCTTTTCTTCAGCTTGTAAAACTCATTTACATGTAATTATTTTAGCATCTTTGGTTTTGGTACTAGGATCCCACATACCATTTTTGGCGTGCAAGGCTTCAATTTCTTCATTCATAAAGCAGCCTTCCCATTCAACCAATTTGCATCTCTATAACACTCCTCGTTCATCATCACATATCGACCCCCATAAAAACAAGAGGTCACGGTAGTACGCTGAACTTCATAATCATCCAAGTAACTAGGTCGTCAAGCCCCTTGTTGGATCTTCGAACAAATGGGCCATTTTGCTCAAAAGGGCATAAGAATTAGTGCTATTTCATTTTGTCGTAGTGCCCCTTCGCTAGATTCTATATCACTAGAAAATGGCCTGGCTGGCTACCTTACTTCTTCCAAATGCAAGGAAATATGATGTTGTCTCATCAAAAACCACATCATGAGAAATAACAAACTGTTTTGTCTCCGAATCCATGCACCGCCATCCTTTTCTCCTGGTGTCATAGCCAACAAAGACACATTTTCGAGCCTTTTTAATCCAAATTAATACGACTCTTTTGATATACTTAACATAACATAATGACCCAAAAACTCAAAAAATAATTTACATTTGGCTTAGTATTATAAAGAGCTTCAAAGGAGATACTCCTTTCCTAGCCATGGGGCAATGATTGATGACATAGCAAGCACATAGAAATGCTTCTACCATAGTCTCTAGGCATATTTTGATTGTTACGATAAGCACATGGCGCTAGTGAGCTAGCTTCCGGCTCAACAATGCCATTTTGCCGAGGGGTATTTCCTGCGTTTCATTACCTCCAATTCCATGCTTCTCACAATATGTGAGGAATTCTTTAGACATGTACTCGCCTCCATTATCAGTTCGTATACACTTTATATTGCAGCCAAATTCTTGCTCCACACGTGTCTTAAACTGAATAAATTGAGAAAAAACTTCACTTTTGTGCTGCAAAAAATAAATCGAAGTGTACATGGAAAAGTTATCCACCACGATCATTGCATATTGTAAGTTGGTGTTCTTGTAGGCCCTAATAAATCTAAGTGTATGAACTGAAGCATAAAGGATGCTCTATTTGTTCATTTATGGAAAAGGAGTCGATGAGATTTTCCATATCGTAAATACAAAGACACACCACATTTGTATTAAAATTCTTAAACACAGAACACCATTGAGCCATTTCGTTGAAATTTGTCAGAGCAATTGATAACCAATATGACCCAACCGAGCATGCCAAACTCAAGGACTTGTGTTCCCCGCTTGTCTTTCGAGCACATCACTAATAGATGTGACATACAATGAATTCTTCTTTTTTCCAAATACACAAGGACACAAGATCAACATATTTTAAATTGTCATAAATTTCACATCATTCTACCTCAAACAAAACATACTTACCACTGCTGGTTATTTGTGAGACGTATGTAAGACTCTTTGTACTTAGAACATGATACACATCCTTGAGGGAAACAACTTCATCACCTTTTCAGTTGTCATCATCATTGAAATTTCCTTCAAATTTTCCCTTTTTCATTATAGGGTGCAATGAGTTATCAGCTGTGACAATAACTCGCTTTCCTTCGTGTGGTCTAACATTAGAGTTAGTTTAATATCTTCAGAAAGCATGATGCAAACATCCAGAGTCAACAATCCAATCATTTTCATAATCAATAGAGTCACCAAGATGCGTTAGGGAAGCCATATTTTCTGGTTGATCAATGACTTCAATAGAAAAACACTGCTCCCATTTTGGAGCATCAGAATCTTCATGGGTTGCATTTGCTTCCGCACCACGAAGCTTGACTTGACAATTTTTCTTTATATGGCCTGATTTACCACATCAAGAACAAGTCACCTTCACTTGACAATCAAGCTTTATATGCCCTTCCTTTCCACATCTATAACAAATTTTAAAACTACACCTTGTCTCCTTCTTGTTCCGTAATGCTTCTGTCTCCACTTCGACTCGCTAGGGAAAGGCTTGCCTTTTCCTTGAACTCTAGTATAGAGAACATTATCTTCTTACGATGAAGTGCTGGATATCTCTTAAAAGAGCTTCCCGATTTGAGTACATTTTTCAACTCATCAATAGAGGGTTGATTCATTTCATTCTCAAGACCGAAGAGATGAGTGCATGAACTCTTTCGGCCAAGTCACGCATAAGATAATGACGAGGCGTGCATTGCTAATAGGCTCATCCATGAAATTTCGTAACATAAGGATTTAACTTTCAAAAATACTGGATCCACATACTACCTTGAACCATTCCAACAAGTTCATTCTCCAAAAACTGTAACCACATTGTGTTCTTTTGAGTAAAGAGACTTTCAAGAGTCTCTCATACCTCATTTGGTGAATTCATATCCCGAACATGTTGAATCTACTCTCTATTTATAGAAGTCCTTAAGGCAAAGAGAGCTTTCCCACATTTAATCTTCCATTTCCCACGAAGATCAGCATTTTGCGGAGTGTCCTCTAGAATTACTGCATCTGCACCAAATACTAGGTCCCACAAATATTGGCCTTGTAAATAAGCCCATACCCAAGAATTGTAGTCACCACCACCAACTTCTCAACTACAAGTCAGACAAATCCATTTCCACCATTTATCTTGAAAACAAAGATAAAATGCTCAAAATGGTACAACGAACTTACAGAGTAATAAGATCAAACTCTCAGGCGCCTCCCGCCTGAGACCATGAAACAGATAGCAGAGCAAATGATGGAACAAGAAACAGAGAAACAATAAACAAAGAAAGGAGATGGATTTTTGAAATCCGAACTTCTTTATTCTAACATAAAAACTTCTCTCAAAGTTACAAGAATGCATCCCTTAAATAGAAAAATTAGTCCTAAACATTCTCAACTAAGTTGCAGCACTAACGCAACTATCGGCATCACAACACATAGAGCAGTAGATAAAGTACAACAACACGATCTAATTTATTCGACCAAGCCACTCACGTCTTAAACAAAAGAGACTTCCAGAACATAATACTCATACTTAGTAAAAATAAAGCCTAAGTCAATAATAAAAATAACTTTGACAAATTCGTGACACTAATTTGCAACAAAGCCATGTTTTTCCTAAATAGCAGCGAAACCAGTTTGTAATTTGAATGAACATTAATCATAACTAAAAAAGCCATTTCATAAAAACCAAAGTTAGCATCGAATCTAAGAATAGAAAAAAAATTATACATAAGAAAGGGAAAGGCAAGAAAACTGGTCCAACAACCTCTAAGTAGTAAAAAATATAATTCACATATTATGTTAAAATAAAAGGAAAAAAATAAATTATTGCCAATTTATCTTCTAGAATTTTTAAGGATGATTCACAAGTTTTTCGAGAATAATTTCGTAGTGCATACATGAATAATTTTTTGCTCGACCTTACACTCAACTATTAAGGTAAAAGCAAAGCTTAAAAAAATTTAGATATGTTTGATTATATTTTTTTTAAAGTACTTTTGTAAATAACTATACATTTAATATCATTTTCGTATATTACAAAAAAATTGCTTCTGTATGAATTTGATGGATGTTTTTATGGTGTTTAGACTCAATATTATTCTATCGACTGCTACAAACCCTAACTCTCGATGGCATGCAAGTGGTCAACCATAAAAGCTACTAGCCACAAAAATTCGATTTCCCTAATTTTTATTGAGTTTTTTTTATATATATATAACTTTTTAAGCATACGTGAAGAATTGTCCTCAATAGAACTTGAACTCTAACCCTCCATTTTTTATGTCTTACTTTTTTGAAACGTTGAGCACTCTATTATGTGAACTAGGTACGATGGACTCGATTTCTTAAAATTCAACAGTATAATATATACAAGATATGCTCGTGATAATATACTAAGCATCTCTCTCATGTTCGAGGAAAATGGATGATTATATAGGTGATTTGATTAAAAGATCTTTGAAAGCCCAATTTGACTTCTCCATTAATTTTTAGCATGATTTTGACAAAAATAACCTTCTTGTTTTCTTACAAAAGTAACTCTTTTTTTAAGAGATAATGTAAATACATGAAATGAAAAAATGGTATTTTCGATTTTAAAATAGGTTATTTTCAAGAAAACGTGGGAAAATTATAATCATAAATTTTGAATTATTTGATGTCTTTTAACCAAATATTTCCATTAAATATTCAAATACATATTCGACAAACTACACTAGTTAGCATTGAATCAAGCCTTTAAATGTCGATATTGATTGAAGCCTATTCACCCATTTCAAAAGGGCACAAATTTTGAGACCCTTTTTCTCATATCAATCTAAACAAGTTAACGGACAAAAATCATTATTGTTCAAAAGCTGTATCAAATCTATAGTTGCATGAGTTCCTTGAAGCCATCTTGATCTAGATTTATTTTAGTTGATTTGATTAAAAGACCTTTTGAAAGTCTAATCTCGAATATTCAATTCCTCCATCAATTTTTGGCATGAAGTCGACAAAATACTATTCTTATTTTCTTGTAAAAATAACCATTTTTTTTTAAAGAGATAATATAATTACATGAAATGAAAATGTGCTTTTTTTTTTCTTTCTAAAATAGGTTATTTTTCAAGAAAAAAATATGAGAAATATTATAATCATAAATTTTGAATTATTTAATGTCTTTTAACCAAATATTTGTCCATCATGCTTACCTCATATGGTAACATTTTAAAGGGAAAGACATAAGGAGGTAACATTTTACTATATAGTAATTAAAATGTTTAGTTATAAATAAAAATCAACATTTATCCCATTTCTTCATTAGAAGTCAAAAAACCTTGCAAGTAAATCTCGAACATTGTACCCTTCTACTCAACCAAAAAAATTACTCACTCATAATCAAGTCACATAACTCGAATACTCAAAGATTATAAAGATAAGAAAACTGAAAGTACTACATAAAAGAATCCAAATTTTCTACTAGATTGGTCTAATTAATTTTCCAACAAGTAAGGACACACACTTGCAATCGCTTTTAGTTATAAATTAAATTAGATGTAACAATGGACAGACTCGACTCAAATTTAAAGAATTAAGGCATGTACTGGGCTGAAGAGATTCAATCTATAACCCCCAAAGTCGATTTTCTTGGTTCCAACTGCCCTGTCAGCCTTTTATCACCTTTCCAACTTTTGCTTTGTTTCAACTTTTTCATCCTTTTCTCACCAAAATTCTTGTATTTCCTTTTTCAGGCCGTGGATATTGTAAAATTAAAAGTGAAATAATAGTTATAAAATTATTGTGTAAAAATATTGAAAGCAATTTAGGTAATTTCTCTTCTATAAAATATAATAAAACAAAGCCTTAGAGATCGGTCTCTAAAAATTATTTCTTAAGATAATTAATAAATAATACCTTCGTAGCAGCTTGTTTTTATTTGGAAAATAATTTATTTTTGTAACCTTTATTTAACAACTTGCCTTGTGGGGTTCTCCATTTTTCTTGTTTTTTTCTTGGGGGGTATAAATGCAGTTGGTTATGAGATGTGACTCAATATTCTGTAAGAGACGTTTTGAAAATTATTTCAAAAATATTAAAAACATATTAAGTGATTTTTGTTCAATGTTCTCAAAAATTATTTTTTAAAATAATTATTTCCAAAAAAAAAACTTTAAGTCTTGTTTGGTTCATATTTTTTAAAATTGTTTTTAAGCACGCTTTCAAAAACATATAATGTCATTTTACGAGTTAAATAAATAACAGAGCATATTCATGATCAGACAGAAAAAGTATATTGTAGAAATTTCTACCGTCTCCAATGACCCTCAACATAAAACCTCTTCATTTTTCCAAATAGTGGACTTCTCTCTTCATCTAGTCGTTGATTTCGACTGCAAAAACATAAATCAAAAGCATCAATTTGAGTTTGACAAAAAACAAAACAAATCTAAGCCAAATCTTCAACACATTTTTGAAGAGAATATATTTTATTAGTCAATATCGCAGAGCATTGCCTGTAAGTCTCAAGATACACATAAACAAAGAAAAGTATATATGAAACCATGATGCTTCTGATAAGCGGTCACACAAATTATCCCATTGTAGGATAAATAAATATTTTTCAAAGAGTCAAGGAATTGAACATCATAATTTGATATTTTCTTTAGTAAAGGCACCTATACGGGGTGCTTAAGATTAGCACACATCATTTTGAGCATTAATAACCACCCTCGAGTATCGTCGTAGCTAGGAAAAATGTTTTAAGATTAGCGCACACGTGCGCGCACACACACACACACACACACACACACACACACACACACATATATATATATATATATATATATATATATATATATATATATATATATATATATATATATGAGTCGAATAACAAAAAGATGCATTTAGGTTATATTAAGTTTATAGAAGTTAATAAAGGAAAAAGAAAATGTGATGAAGAAATATTGCCCAACAAAATCTTAACCGAAATCAAATATAATGATTAGTTTGAAGTGGAAATTTAAAAATATATTGTAGTTTAACTCTATTTTATTTTTATTCATTTTTTCTTCTATTTTTTCCTTTGCATTCTGCAATTTTGTGAGAACCAAAACTTATGGAAGTTTCTTATTAAATAGTCATTTTTTTTCCTCCAATACAAATTTTAATTAAAAGTACTTTTTAAATAAATACAACTTAGTCTCCTTCCCTTAGCTTTCAAAGTCTCTTCACTTTTCTTCCAATTTCTTCTTGCCAAACCCAAAAATGTCTCCTTTTCTGCCTCATTCTCCTTCTCTCAAGCCTCTCTACAATTCCTTTTCCTTCATACTCTTCTTTCTCTCCTCCTTTTCCTCTTGCTCTTAAGACAACTCCCTTCAAATATGCCCCTTAACAAAATAAAGATCTCAAGATCCAAGGCCCTAAGATACCCAAGTGGCAAAACTAAGGGGTCAAGCCGATAGAGTTCATGAATATAGTGAACAATAAAGTGAAACGAAAGTGTGAAAGTTAGTGAAATGCGAAGAAATTTATTGAAGAACAAATAAGATTCCTAAAAGTGTCCAAGATGAACATGATCTCGCTCAAGCCAAAGCAAAGCCGAAGGGACTCAAGCACTTGAGGGTAAGCAACAAAAGGAAAACTCCTTGAAAACAAAATAAAAAATCGGAATCTCTCCAAATGTTCTCTAAAAAGAATAAAGAATCATTGTCGGTTGAAGGACAATCAAACCACTAATAGTAAATGAATAAAATGTTGATTACGACTCATAATCTGACAATTTTGAGGGCTTAACTCCAATTTTGTCTTATCAAAGAAGAAATCATAACTTCCTTAGCTATCAGGTAAAGACATCCATCTCCTTCGCTTATCAAAGGCGAGAGTCTTACAGAGTTACTTTTTCCATTTTTGGTTGTTACCCTTACAAATGAGAGACACATAATAGGTTGACATGGTTCTTTCATGGGAAAGCATAGACTCGAGGTGGGCATTCAAAATAAAGAATTTGGGAAGTACCTTGCTTTAAAGATTCGAAATACCAACGAACCTAATTTGAGAGTAGCCACCCTTGTTTTGCTATTAGGGCAAGGTTGAAATTCTGAAGCTTCCGAAATCCGATCCCATCGAAATACTTAAGAAAGTGCATCAACCTATCCTGCCAAGACCCAACAACAAATTCAACTTTTCGTATTCGTTCATCCCAACCATAATGAGTTCATCGTACTCTCAATCTCTACACAGAGGGTGACTGGTAACAAGAATACACTCATCATATAGGTGAGTATAGCTTGTATAATAGTAATGATAAAGGGTGGGATGATAAAGTGATATCTACTAAGTCGCTCTGCAGACACCTGAGTGATGGTAAAGATGTGTAAGTATGTGGGTGTATGGAAGGTGATGTGTTAATCTATGGGGTATAAAAGTATAAGGTGATGGGTAATTATAGGGAAGTATGAAGCATCGGATTATGATGTGTAAGTATGGGGAGAGCATGGAAGCATTGGGTGCAACATCGGAGCCGGGTGATAATGATGGCACTGTGTAAGGTGTACCATGACCTCTCACCATCTCGACCATGACCTCAACCACCATCTCGACCACGGCCTCGCCCTCGCCGATCAACTCTCCCTCTCCCTCTACCTTGAATGGGCTGCATACGAATCGAAGTGGATGACACCGGAGGTCTAATGGATGGTCCACGTGAAGTACATGCCTCTTGATCGTGTCCAGCGATGCGATGCTCCTCTCCGATCTGGTGGAACACTGATCTAGCAATATGATGTAAGTCGTACACCAATCCTGTGGTAGCCCCACGCGATTGACTAGCTATGTCAACCAAGGTAGAGATCTAAAATAACTGACCAAACAATTATAAATACATACTCTATTGATTCAAATGTGAAAAACACTTTATAAACACAAGACTCTAACTTACCAAAATCTGAGTAGTACTAGCTATAGTATGATACTTCATATCATCCATATGGAGTGGTGGTCTCATAAAACATCAAGGTTGGCAACCTAAAGTCTAAAAATTTCTTTTATTTATCTATTTTTTTGATAAAAACAAAGTTGTTTATAAATGATGTTCGTAAACTCTTTTCGCTTTTTTTTATTTGATTGAGATTTGTTAAATGTGGTGTTACTTAAGCAATTCTTGTATGCATAGACACACATCTCTTTCTAAATAAAAAATTCATGTTTTTAGATTATCAATCCAAGCTAACAAATATCTGGAATATTGTTTCTCAATAACCATGATGAGGTAATAGTAAATTAGACCTCTTTGTTTTTTAATATATTTTTGTGTTGTCATGTTGTCTATATGATTTTAGCAATATTATTATTTTTCTAAAGACAGTTATTAAAACATCTGAAAGAAGAATGCGGTCATCTTTTGGAAATCAATCAAAAGACTTGTTCAAAACTTGTCCAAAACTTGTGCAAAGTAAAGTTAAAAGTATATAAAAAAAGATGGAGATGAGAAAACTTGACATAGAGAGGCCTAAAGATCGCTGGGCACTCATTTGATTCGTCTTGGAAGTGAAGGGTTTATTTCTATTGGACTCAATTTTTAAGTTTTATACGAAAAGGGACACCTATTTATTTTACGAAAACCATGAATCATTTGGGAAATGGTGCAAGGAACATCATATTTTGGATCTAATAAGCAATAGACTCAATCCTACATTCTTCAAAATAATTAGGTGATGTCTTTCTTTCTTTTTAAAATTTCTTTAATTTTGGCATAATACGTGTGTGTAGTGATGCTTCAGATGACAAGATGATCTTGCAATCAGGCAATGCATCATGGGAACTTTTTTATCGCTGCCTTTAATTTAATATTTATATATTTTAAAACAAGTGTGGACTTACAAATTTAAGTGGAACCATCCAGCTTTTCATATGTCCCGTCAAAGGATAGCATATAGAATCCTTATTAACACAAGTATTTTATAGGCATCGGGCTTGCCAATTCTATAACCATCCGGTTTTCATGTGTCTGATTAAAGGATAAGTATATAGAATACTTATTAACACAAGTATGCTATATTCTATTGTTATCTTTTGGAAATCAATTTAAAGACTGGTAAAAACTTGTGCAGAGTAAAGGTAAAAGTATAAAAAGAAATGGTGATGAGAAAACTTATTACAGAGGCTCAAAGATCATCGACACTTATTTGATTAATTGATTTGTCTTTGAAAGTGAAGAGTTCATTTCTATCGACTCAATTTTTAAAGTTTTTATACAAAAGGGACACCTATTTATTATTTTACTTAAGACCATGAACCTTGGGAAATGGTGCGAGGAACATCATATTTGGATGTACTTAAGTAGTAGACCTAATCCTACATTTCTCAAAAATAATTAGGTAACATATGAAAATTTTTCTTTCTTTTTTTTTTTTCTAAATTTTCTTTAATTTTATATAATACCTATGCAAAGGATGATTTCATGGACTCTCATCTCTCGCATCACAGTACATCTCGTGGAAACTCAAGACATATTCATTGAAACAAGAGATAATGGTAAGTTTTCAATTTGGAAACGTGTCTTTTAATTTAATATTTAACTATTTTAAACAAGCGCTGGGTTTGCTAATTTATGGAACCATCCAACCTTTATAATTCCTTGGCCATTGCCTTAGTAAGGAGATGAGTTTATATTGAACATCTTTTAAATGGAAAATACAGCAAAGAAAAACACAATTTTACATGAAAGTATAGGATACCCAATTAGATTAAGAAATTGCACTATTAGGGTCGCTACTTTGTCATGCATAAATTTTTTGCACACAACGTATCAACTTCTATTAGAAAAAGAAAATACAAAACTCATGCCTTACATTTTTTAAATTCTCGAGGAACGTGTGTATGCACATTAAGGAGGTGCGTATACAACTATACTCTGAGTTATTTAGTTCTACCACATTAATCTTTTATTTATTATTTATTCTTTTTTCAGACATGGTCAATGAGATTGATAAAAAAATTTGAATATGTCAGGGTCGTAGATTTATCCCTTATATACCATTCATTTAAAGATCAACAACTCCTAAGTGTTTAGTCAATAAGTGTAGCCATGTACGTTGAATTTATTTTATAATATTTAGTGCTGTATTTGGTAACTCAAATTTATCCGATCCACTCGAAAAGTTTCAGAGTGACATTATGGACTTTTTGGGATTTGTGCAAGAGTCATGTTTGAGTTGTACTGTCATCAAGAGTCGCGGCTTGAGTTGCGGTTTCGGGTCGCGGCAAAGGTTATGCTTTGCCCTTGTGATATGGGCATGCCTAAATTTGGTATACCTATATGCTCAAATTTTGTGACTCTATAAATTAATAGTCACCATAGGCTATCTTGTACTCTACATTCCTCAAAATAATTAGGTGATGTCTTTCTTTCTTTCTAAAATTTCTTTAATTTTGGCATAATACTGTGTAAGGGTTTATTTGTGATTTAAGAGATGACTTATAAAGCAATTTGTTATTCTTAATCTTCTAGAGTTTTTCTTGAAAATCGAGTACTGACAAAAATGTCTTTACTGCTTCATGTATTTACATGTCTTTGAAAATAAATGGTTATTTATACAAAAAAATGAGGGTATTTTTATCAAAATTGAATAAAAAGTTAGATTCAAATTTAGCTTTGAAGGTCTTTAATCAAATCACTTAAAGTTTTACTCCTTATAAGTAGTTATGAACTGCATCAAAGAAAAACTTTGGAAGATTAAGATTACCGCATTGCTTTATAAGTCATCTCTTAAATGAAAAATAAGCCACTTGCACTTTCTTGCACCAGAGCAAAACTCAAATAGAACTTTAATCCTCCACAACCCTCTAACTTTCCAATGCCTGGTGGATGATCAAGTGCTGTAGCAAATGTCTTGCTTCGGTTTGGCACTCGAAAGAGAGAGGACAGTTGGATCATCCCCTTCTTCGTGGTCCTTCAAATCGTAGCCTTCCTAGTCATGTTTGTCAATGATTGTTGGCAAAACTCTCACCTTGATTGCGCCATCAAGGTTCTTGAACGCCCTCACATCTTCCCACTCTGGGAGAATCTTTGTTTGCTCACCCTTCCTTGTCCAAGTGAGTCATTTCCTATTCTTCATTCTGATAATTTTATTTCTTACTTCACTGATGTTCGTTGTCGCAAAGTCTCACATGGGAAAAAAAAAAAAAAGTGTCATTTCTTTTTTTTCCTCTTCTTATATTGCAAGAAGCTTGATAATCTGTAATATGATTCTCAAATTATTGTTTTATTTGTTTTGTCTTGTTCCTTCCTCATAATGTTTTAAAAGAGAAAATGAAAGATTTGGTTCTCTCGATCTTGATGACATGAAGATATTTTTTTCCCTAATTGACCATTTGATTTAGTGGTATTCAATCTTTATTCAATATTTCTACATTTTCTACTGCTGCCTTCTCGCTTCGTTTTTTGCTTGTCAGGAAGACTTGGCGAGAGGTTTGGTATTTTGTTTTCACTGGATTAGGTCTTCAACCACCGACATAATTAGGACTAGGAGAGAGTTCGTGATCTTATGTCTATCTTGATATATTTTTATTAGTCAGTTTCCTACATTTCGAGAATTCTCGAGGCATTTTTCTCTAGTAGTTGAGAATGAATGAGTTTCTTATTATGAAAGAGACATAATTATTATTGAGAGAGTTGAGATATATAAATATACCAATACAAGGGAAAAAAGGTGAAAGCATAAAGACAATAAAAGGAATCCTAAATATACTCTAATACGCCTCCTTAAGATGGTGTGCCAGAAATAACACCAATCTTGTTACATGTGTGGAAAGCGAGGGAGAGGTCAAATGTGAGATTTGGTGCAGAACAAGCCGGGTCACCATCAGAGACATGAACAACAAGCAACTCAGACGACTGAACCAGGTCATGAACAAAATGATAATCAATCACAAGGTGATTCATGCGAGAGTGAAAGATAGGATTAGTTGAGAGATAAGTGGCACCAAGGTTGTTCGAGAATAGGGTAAGCGTGGACTGCACTAGAAAAAGAAGTTCCGACATTAGCGATTTCGCCCATTGTAGTTCAGCAGCAGCAGCCGCAATAGCACGATACTTAGCCTCAGTGGAAGAACGAGCAATAGTGTGATGCTTTGTAGAACTCCAGGAGATTGGATTAGCACCAAGGAATATAAGAAAAGCACTCGTGGAGGTATGATCATCAGGGTTACTAGCCCAGTCTACATTAGAGAAACCATGCAATGTCTAAAGAGTGTTTGGAAGAAGTCGTATACCGAGGGATCTCGTGCCATTAAGATAACGAAGCAGACGTTTAACCTCTCCCTAATGATGTTTGGATGGCGCATGCATAAATTGGGAGAGTTTATTCATATCCCACGAAAGTCATCCGAGATGGTGGAGTGCCACCAACCACCGATGGTACGTCAGAGTATCACCCGACGAAGTTCCACATGAGCGCTAGAGAAGTACCAACGATGCAAGGTAGATGTTTGAAGCCGATCATGTTATGTTTGTTCAGGAGATCAATGACATACTTTTTTTGAGACAGTAGAAGACCCTTGAAAGTAGCCAAAACCTCAACACCACAGAAGTAAGATAGCGCCCGAAGATCCTTCAGCAGAATTTTAAGTCAAGTCACGAATAGTAAAGGTTTACAAGGAGGGTCACTCGGGTAATAATCAAATCATCAACATAGACCAGGAAGTAGAGAAGTGCATTACCGTGAGAATAAACAAAGAGAGACGAGTCTGCACGGGATGTAACAAAGGCGAGAGAGCAAGAAAGTGCGAGTTTCGGGTACCAAGCTCAGTGGAGCTTGTCTGAGCCTATAAATGTAATTTCTCAGGTAAACGACAGACATGATGAAGATAATCAGTTGCGCATGCCCCGCGGTCGCGCCATAGACCGTGAGATGCCCATTGAGAAAGGCATTATTTACATCAAGTCGGGCGAAGGCCCCACTTGCAATCGCTAAGAACAAGATGACAATGTATGGGATTTATCAGACTAAAGTCTCATGAAAGTCAATACTGATCAAGCAGGAAAGTCTTTAGCAATAAGTCGAAGCTTTATACCGTGCAGTAGAGCCATCAGATTTTGTTTGGATGAGAAACACCCATCTGTCGCCCACTCGGTTCCGGCCAGTGTATGTGTTTTCGACCTACGGTTGGTCACCCGCTTCTTACTCGCAAATGTAGCTCATATTCTTCTTCATACTTGTATCCATGAGCTGCCTAATATTACCTCTGGCCTAAACATCGCGCCATTTTTGTAGACTTTTTGAGGGAGTTTGGACTCACATTGTGACTTTAGTGGCTTAGACCTTTTCTTTTGTTGCTTGCTTTTGGAGTGTTTTTAGAGCTCCTTTGGTTGCTTCGGTTTGATCATGCTAGTGTTTTTCTCTTGGACTCATTTGGGGATCTCATTTCTTCTTTGATAGAGTTTATCTCATTTCACTAACTTTTCGTACATTTGTTTTACTCCATTTTTCGTGTTCGTTATACTCATGAACTCTATCAAAGATGGGCATATTTGTTGACCCCCAAGTTTTGTTCTTGGATGAGTTTTTTTTCCTTTTCGAGATATTCGAGTCCCACCATTGAAAGTGAGAGAGCGAGGGAGGCCTCTCTTGCCTATAAAAGGGAGAGTCTCCAACCCTTTGGGAGAAGGAAGTGAAACCATGGGCCTCCCCCACCAAAGAGTAGAGCACTTACCAAATTTTAGTTAAATATTTTTCAAATCAATCGGGACATGGGCCTATATAATTTAGGCCTCTATTAATCCCTTGGGTTTGTTTTAAGGAGACCATGAGCCCCCCACATTTAGTGGGAGTTTCTATTGGTCTCAAAGTTTAAAGTTTTTTTTAATAAGATGGTCTTGGGTAATCTCGCCAGTCTTAGGAGACGATATCAACTTCTATAATTCTCGGTACTGAAGGCAACTCGCCTGGGAAGTGGAGCCATTGCCTACTAGGTAAGTTTCTCGATTTTCTTGTTATAGAAAAATTCTTCTTTTATATAATTATTTTTTAATCAATTGTCTTGTATATATATTTAATTTATTGTTATATTTAATTAGTCATTTAATTTATAGTCTTATTATTTAATTTTCCTTGTAAGTGTATTGTTCTTTTTTTATTAATTAAATTGGTTGTTGATTTTTTTTAATAATTTAATTTATTTTCCTTAATACATGAACCATCACTCATCCTAATTTATTAGTAAACTAAATGTACTACTTTGTAATTATTTAATTTTTGAATTAGTGTCCCAAATTTCCTTAAATTAAATTCCCTGCACTCACCTCAAATTGACTCACTTTAATACTAAGTCCCTCCAAATCCCAAATTTAAAAAATTCAAGTTCTAAATTCTCATTTCTCAATTTTTAAAATTCAAGTGTCCAATATTCAAAATTAAAATTCTCAAATTCTCATTTTCTAAAATTCAACTTTTCAATTTTAAAATTCAATTCCCCCAATTTTCAATTTCAATTTTTCAATTTTTCAATTTTAAAATTGCAAATTCCTAATTTCAAAATTCAAGTTCCCTAATTTCAAATTTTAATCTTTCAATTTCTAATTTCAATTTTTCGAATTTCAAATTTAAAAAATCAAGTGCCTTAATTTCCAACTAACTCCCAATCTTTAATACTAAATTTTTCAAGTTTCCAATTTTAAATTACAAATCTCTAATTTCAAATTTCAAGTACCATAATTTCAAAATTCAAGTCTCCAAATTTCTAATTCCAATTTTCTAAATTCAAAATTCCAAATTTTCAAATCTCAGATTTATAAAATTCAAGTTCTTATTTTCAAAAATCTCAATTCAAAATTCTCAAACTTCAAATTCATTTCAAGATTCTCAATTTTTAAATTTTAAATTTTCAAATTTTCAATTTTTAAATCAGTTTTCAAAAATGTCAATCACATGATTAAATGGGCTTCGGGTACTGACATTTCACTATCATTTTAATAAGATAATTCCGACATTTGATTTATAACTCAATTCTAATTGATTTTGAATATTTGTGTATTTTATCATTGCACTAACATTGTTTATAATTGATGTCATCCAGGTACACATTTTTCTCATCTAACTTTGCTTATTTATTTATTTACTAGTCTATTTATTTATATATGTTTGGTGTAAGTTGTTATATTATCATTGCTTATCTTTTGGTATCTATCGATCTATTAACCAAAAGTCATTTTCCTTACTTTATTTAAGAAAGACTCAACGTTAAAAGTTTAAAGGTAAGGTTATAGCCATACCGTACCTTCCCGTTAAATAACTTGACCCTAAGACCTAGACTCGGTTTTTCCCAGAACTACTTTTTTCCATAAGGAATCGGTTTTTCTTTCTTATATTGTTTTTCCTTTTAATGTAAAAACAAAAATAAGTGGCGACTCCAAACCGTTTTTAAACTGAGTTTTCAAAAATACAAATGAGTCTTTCCTTTTAAGTAGAAAACGCATAATATCAAAAAAATGTGGGGTCCGCACTATAATTACAGGCAATTGCATGCACATTTGAGTAGAGAATAAAATGACTAGTTATGTGGATTAAATAATTAAGAAAATCCAAGAACTATAAAATATGAAAACACACGGCAAACACATTGACATACAAATAGAAACAATAGAAATAAAAATGAAAGTGGGAGAATAGAATAGTAAAATAGTAAAATAGATGACAAAATGAATATAAATGAAAAAAAAAAAAAAAACAGAACAAAGTAAAGGAAATCAATCTTAAAGCTCCACAGCTGTGGATACCGGGGTGGAAAGAATGGGACATTGAAATGGTAGAAGAAATCTTGAGAGAGATGCACGAGATTGCCAACATCCTAATTAACAATCAGTGCCATCAAGACACATTGATCTGGCACTCATGACAAAAGAGGAAGGTACACTGTCGAATTTGGTATCACATTGCAAGGAAAATTCCATGCAAGTTTTCAATGAGCAAAGGGATGAGGGATGGAACATAATTTTGGATTTGGACATCCCTCCAAGAATAAAGCTACTGCTGTGGAGGGCATGTAAGGAATGCCTTCCGACCAGGCTCGCCTAACTCTGTGCAAGAGGGTATGCCAATCAATGGATACATGTGTTCTTTGCGGAGCCACTGTCGAGTACACTGCATCTATTTACGGAGTGTGGCTATGCAGAGGCATGCTGACACAGGCCAATCAACCGAGAAGCCTGGATGATCACCCCACGTTTAAAGATTGGTTCTTTCAAATGCTTGAGACCAGTGACAATGCTTCCAAACAGAAGATAGCTGCGGTACTTGGGGGAATATGGAACAGGCGAAACGGGCAACTTTGGAGAGGGGATAACTCTCCACCCCATCAATGTGTCAACAAGAGTGTCTCATATATGACCGAATGGTGTGAAGCAATCCGAAAGGGTGCCTCGATGGAGCAAGGAGGCAAGCAGAGCAAGGTGCAAAGCAGGTGGATCCACCCTCTATCGGAATTTCTGAAGTATAATATCGATGCGGCACTATTCCAAGAACAGAAAGCCATCGGAGTAGGAATGGTCCTAAGGGATACCTTTGGACAGGTCCTTGGATGCAACTTAAGACGCTTCAATGGAGTTTGCCAACCCAAGGAGGCAGAAGTGATTGGGGTGAGGGAAGCCATGGTTTGGATCAGAGAGAGGCAGGTGGACCAAGTGATTGTGGAAACAGATTCCAAGGTCGTATACGAAGCTCTCCAGTGCACTGAAGAAGACAATTCTGAATTTGGCCAACTGGTTCAAGACTGTAGAATGTTGATGAGAGAGACCCATACCACAATAGCACACGTAAACAAGAAAGCCAATAAAGTAGCAACGCGTTAGCCAAGCTTATTAAAAACCTGGAATTCTCTGTATAACTGGAATGAGGTTCCTGAAGTTATAAAGCGTTTAGCAGTGAATGATGTAATCGACAGTTCTTTTCAATGAAATATCCTGTTCTTCTTTTAAAAAAACAATTGAAATCACTATGATAATTATTTTTTCCTAAACAATAATTTTATATTTTCAATAAAAAAACATATATTTTAAAATTAACTACTCGAAAAAATATTTATAAAAATATGTATAATTATTTTAAAAAATACTATTTATAAGAATGTGTTTAGAAATATTCTTTAAATATGACGATTTTTTTAAATACACTATAGTTTTAAGGTAAGAAATCAAGCCTCTACCGCACCTTCCCGTTAAATAACCCGACTCTCTGTGATCGCGACCAATTTTTCTCGCACCCGCTCTTCCATAAGGAAATTATACTTACGTTTTTCTTTCTTATTTTGCTTTCCCTTTAATTAAAAAACAAAAATAAATAACGATCTAAACTCCGCTTTCAAAAATACAAACGAGTATTTTCTTTAAGTGGAAAACGATATCAAAAATGTGGAGTCCACACTATAATTATAGGTGGGCATTCACATGCACATTTGATTAGAGAATAAAATGACTAGTTCTATGGATTGGGGTCAATTAAGAAAATCCAAAAACGATAAAATGAAAACTATAAAATATGAAAACACATGGCAAACACATTGACATACAAATAGAAACAATAGAAATAAAAATGAAAGTGGGATAATAGAAGAGTAAAATAGATGACAAAAACAATATAAATGAAAAATTAAAAAAATAAAACAGAACAAAGAAAAGGAAATCAATCTTAAAGCTCCACAGCTGCATACTACAATAACAACAAACTTCTCCCTTGCACTACGACCATAATTCGACCCATCACCCACTCTTTCTCTCTATGTTTGCTGGAACCCACACATCACAATCATAACAATTCAACATATCACCCATAAAACTCAAAGCACAACACCTTCCATCAACAGCACAATAGAATGGCAGTGGTCACCCCCTCTCACTGCACATATAACATCCACAACACAGGTCCTCATCACGCCGACCACCCACCACCAGTATTGAGCAAACCAAAGGAAAATGAAACCATCTCCAGTGAATCAGAGAAGAAAAAAAAAGGAATTGATTGTATTCGTTTCTTTTATTTTAAACCGAGATTCCTCTTTCATAGAAGATCAAAATGGGGCACATAATTATACAAGAGTGGATGCTAATCTTGAAATCAATAAGAACCTTAAAACAGGTTATCGTAAACAAGTTGTTGAGCAAGAGATTAGATTCAAAAACAGTATAGCCGCCCTTATCTCTTTTTCTCTTGTAGCCTATTTTCCTCAAGCAAAGAGGGGTGATTTTTTGGCCATTTTTGACCTGAAATCACCCCTCTAAATCTTTTTTCTTTCATTTTCTTATATAATAAAGTGGCTCTTCCACGAAGATTTAGGTTTTATTTTGTTTTTTGTGTTGTTTTCATTTGATCGACGCTTACTTATCATCGCTTTATCGATGCCGGCTTGTCGCCGCTTTATCGACGTGGTGTTGTTCGTCGTCTTGTTGTGGCAGCGTTTTATCTTATGAGAGCGATTCAGATTGGGCAAGATAGATTCGACACCAAAGATATCAAATTATAGCGGTCGTAAGATAAGTCAAGAACTCTGGAAATAGCAAATATTTTAAATAATGCTTTATCAAATTTATAGATTTTATGCCGATTTAAAAAAAAAAAAAGATTGAGAAACAGTATATGAATATAACAACAATCCGTCCTTGGATCTCCTACCTTTCAAAACTTTGAACGCTCTACTAGGCATGTGGACTAAATTTCTATATTAAACACTTATATAATAAAGCCTAATTGAGAAATGAAAGTAATTATGGTAGATAGTGGTTTGCTAAAAACAAAATACCTAAACAAAATATATTTATATTTATGCTAAAATTTTAAATTGGTAGACATAGTGTAAAAAAGGTTACTTATTTAAAAGGAAAAAAAAATAGATTCACAATATCAAGTAATAAATATCACTACAACTTCTTTTAAAAAAAACACTACAACTATTTGTTTAACCTATTTCTCTTAATCAATTAATAAAAATCAAGCATGAAAATTATACAACTAAAAACATAAATCTTATAGGTTAAATGAAAATCTCAATCCTATTCATAATAAAGTTCCTTACTTCCTTACCACAAAAGAATATGTCAATTTAGGATATTTAGATTTTATGTCTGAAATTTAACCTTAAAGTCATTATTCTTAGCAATGATCGCGATTTTAAGTAATAATCTCCTCAAAAAAAAAAAGTCCTGCATCGATGGGATGTTTGTAAATCTTATGTCTAAGTTTTTAACCTTAAAATCACTATTCTTACCACTAATGATTTTAAGTCCTAGAATAATGGGGTGTGTGTAGATTTTATGTCTAAGCTTTAACATTTAAAGTCACTATTCTTTACCACTAATGATTTTAAGTTCTAAAGTAATGATGTGTGCGCGCGTGTCAAGGTGTGTTCTGCGGGAAGTAGGCATCAAATTTTGGTTTTTAAGTCCTATGACGATGCCAAAATAGTAGCAAATAGTTCAACACACAATATTGATCTCTAAATATTATGTACAGATATTCCACAAGTAGATCTAGTGTGTAATATTGAAACTGTTTCTTTAAGCATGAATGAAGTTGGAATATAAAACAAGTTAATATTAGTGTGATTAATCTTCAAGCTTAAGTTCTCTCAACTTGTTCTCTTCAAACCCCTTTTCTCAAACAAGAAGAGGTGATTTTTTTGCCTCTTCGTTTTTGTCATCATCTTATCAGCGCGTATTCGTGTTTTCATCATCGTCTTATTACACAAGTGTTTGTTTTGTGTTGGCTTTAGCTCTGCTTACTACGCACTGCAATGTTGTTTCGCGATTCAAGACAAAGAACATATTTGATCGACAAAAACATCAATTCAAATTAGGTCACAATATGATATAGAAATAGAATCTTATCAAGTCCAAATATAATAGAATTTTCAAATGTATAGGGCTTTATGCTGAGTCATTATGTTAGTATTATTAACCTGGATGCTATGTCATCCTTTAGTATTTTTAGCGAATTTGATTATGTCTCAATAAGATGTATTGCTAGTTTGAATCAATAACATTTCTATTTCAAAAAAATTCTGCTTAAGAAAGTTTAAATCAAAGTTTCAATCACCTGGGCTTGAAGGAGAAAACAAAGGAAGCAAAAAAAAAAAAAGAAAGAAAAAGGAAGACATGTCGCACCGTGACCTCAGATGTTCTTCCAAAATAAGGAGAGTGAAACAAATAGTGTGAGCAAAATGATGGAACAAGAAATAGAGAAACAATAAACAGAGAAAGGATATGGATTTCTAAAATCTTAATCCTTAATCTAATTAAAACCTCTCAAAGTTACAAGAATGCATTAGTCCTAAACATCAACTAAGTCAAGTAAAGACTAGCCCAACTCATCTGAGGCATCACAACACGTAGAGCAAGAGGCCAAAGTGCAAAGAACATGATCCGATTTATTTGATCAAGCCAATTTGTTGGCTCCTAAACAAAAGGGACTTCTTGAACAGAATACTCATACTTAGTAAAAATAAAGCCTAAGTCAATAATAAAAATAACTTTGACAAATTCATGGCACTAATTTGCAAAACTCCCCCTTAGTGCAAATGAACTGTCAACAACACCAAGAGCACTTCGAAATTTCTCAAACTTAGCTCTCGATAGAGCTTTGGTAAAGACGTCAGCAACTTGATCATTTGTTCCCACTTTCTTCAACACAATCTCTTGTTTCAACACTTTTTCACGAACAAAATGGTAAATGGACTGGCGTGCTTGCATCGCATGAAACATCGGGTTGCTCAACTTATTTGTGCTTTCATTGTCACAACTTATGGGAATTGGATAATTGACAAAGAAACCCAATATTCAAGAAGTCGCTTAATCCAAATACATTCTCAGGTTTCGCAGCCAAAGGTCGCCATTATTTAGCTTCAATGCTTGAGATGTATGCGACGTCGCTTTTACTACAATCTTCAAGAAATCATGGCAGAACCAATACTAAAATAATATCATGAGGTTGATCGTTGATCATCGATCTATGACATTTCCAGCCCAATCTGTGTTTGCATAACCATGAAAAGAGAAAGATACGTTTTCCTTGTAAAAGAGACCATACTCCAATGTTCCTTTCACATATCGAACAATTCTCTTTGCAACAATCAAATGACCCGTACAAGGACTCTCCATAAATTGAGACATAACTCCAACAACATATACTATATCAGGCCTGGTAATAGTTAAATAAAGCAAACTACCCACAAGCCGCTTCTGCAGACTTGCAGATTATCATTTAACGGGTTTCAATTTTTCAGAACTTAAGTCAGGGCTCCATCGAGTGACTATCGCCGTGGAATCGCCTCATACTAAATCGAGTTAGCAACCAAAGCATAAGATCTTTGAGAAATGAAAAATCCATTTGTTTTTGACTATTTCTACCAAGAAAGGAATGAATCCTCCTAGATTTTTCATTTCAAAACGAATGGATAACTCATCACGGTTGAGCACTTCTAGTGATTGTTATCACTGTAAGTATCAATCATATTATCCACATAAAGAAGAAGTATAGTATAAATGGATGAAGTGAATTTCACAAATAAACTAGGATCATAACTTGAAGAATTAAAGCCACAAAATGTGTGAAACCTCGGAAAAATTCGAATTTTCAAGAAAGGGTAAAATAGTAATTTCGGTCAAAATAAGGAATTTTTCTAGATCTCGAATGACGAAATGGACTTCACCATTGCAATCGTCTCATGAAATCTAGCTACCACGTCGAATTTCGTCGAATTGCGATATAGTCGAAATTTCACGTTTTTCGAGGCATCGAGAGTAAAATACACACTCTGGGTGCACCGAGGCTCAAGACGAGACATGTGTCGGGCGGAGAGCTAGCAAAAATAGCCTCAAGTGGGACCCGTAAGAGACATGTGGCAACACATGATCGAGGGAAATCCAAGGCAGATGGATAAGGTGATAAGTGGTAATCCAAGGAGCCACTTTGGGACCGGGATTATGGCAAGTGAGAGGACATCTCACTTCGACTTCTATGATCTCCCAACCCATGAAGAGAGGAGGAGAGAGAGAAAGGCAAACCAAAATTCTTGAGAGGAAGAGTTAGGAAAGAGAGGCTCTACTCTTCTCTCTGCATTTTCGCACGACGGACCATCGGTTTCTGGTGAAGCAAGAGGGAAAGTCTTTCCTCGTGACAAGAGCTACAAGTAGAGACCGGAATCAGGGAGTTTCGATAAACTCCAAGAGGTAGGTCTTCTCCTACTTTGGTTATTTTCTACCCTAAGGGTTGTGTGGTGGTTCTCTTCCCCTAAGGGGAATGTTTGATTATATTTTGAACCATGAGAAGCCGCTACATTGTGGTGTAAAGACACATTAACCTGGATCTAGAACTCGGTTTTGGGTGGAAAGAAAGGAAATTTCAGAAGGATTCCTTCTCGTAATTGTGGTCACATCGTTGAACTTGATGTGTTAGGCTTTGAATTTCAATCCGACCTCTAGACCAAGCTTAATATCCTTTTGCTCCCGAATACCACCGACGAGTGGCCACCAGTAGTGAGGTCACCTCACTAGAGGTCGCCTAGGGCCGTGAGGTCACGGCCAGACCGACTCATGCGTAAGGTTTTCCAACTACTCTGACCTGGCCATAACTTCTTCGTCCGAACTCCGTTTTGGGTGTTCTAGACTCCCATGGAAAGCCCATTGAGTCAATATTTCAGCCATGTGCCTATATAGAGGGAAGTAGGTGAGCCTGCAAAGGTCAGCTCAGCCTCTGACAGTCAGACACTACCGGGTTTGACTAAGTGTGACCTCCAACTTCGGAAGGTCATAACTTCTTCGTCCGAACTCCGTTTCGGGTGTTCTTGGACTCTATGGAAAGCCCATTGAGTCAAGATTCCAAACCTGTGCCTTTGGAGGGCAGTAGGTGAACTCAGCATGGTTAGATCAGCTCGGCCAGTCAGGACGCCGCTGTCGTCGCTCTACTGGTTTGATCAGCGCGCGGATCTCCAACTTCGGAAGGTCATAACTTCTTCGTTCGAACTCCGTTTCAGGTGTTCTTAGACTCTATGAAAATCCCATTGAGTCAAGATTCCATCCATATTCCGGTTGAGGGCAGTAGGTGATCATAACCATTCTGAAAACCTATATTTTTCACCAAGTGTGTAGGTTGCTTGGTTGTGTCTATGTAAATAGTCGGGTTTTGACATGACCAGTGCATGGCATGTTGTAAGCTATTGTATCGAGTATGGTATGGATGTCTATGGGAGGCCATGAGAGGCCATATGGTTTAGTTCCAAAAACTTGGGATTGAAGGATAGAGGGTTTCTATGATCGGTTTCACACAGTCCAAGACTGTGGTGGGTTGAGGTTTGAACTGGAAACTAAAAGTTTCTAGGTTTTATGGTTGTTTGATGTTGTATGGATGATTGGAACCAAACTGGTTCATGATTGTGAAGGGTCTGTGAGGTACCCTGTTGGATGGGTCCAAGATTGTGACCTTGTTGTGTGTTATTGCTTGTATGAATAACATGCAAAGGTGGAATATGACATGTTGTTAATGCTCATTGCATTTATGTATTAACATGGGTTGTGTAATGGCGAGTAATTATATGTATTTATTATAATTATCCATGGTATGACGATGTTGCATGTAGCACTCATATATGCATGTAACATGAAGGAAAATGCATTTCATATGCACGCACATCGCTGGCCAAGTCGGGTGTGGGCAGTGGTATTGTTTATTTACCGAAGTGGGGTGAACGGGTCGTGAGCTCTCGAAAATGGGACAAAGTCCAAGGTAGAGATTCACGAGGGTGTAAAATGATCAAAATGATAAATCGCACGTTTTAGGCGGAGCAAGTTAGGGTAGATCCCCCCCCAGGGTGAAAGACCCAAATGTTATTCACGGTTAGACATGAATCCCGACGATGTAAGTTCGCTCGAAAAATGTCGAACGACGCGCGGCAAGTGGAAAACCCGAAAATCTGTGGCCCACAAAAGAAAAAGAAAATCATGAAACGATAAATTAATGATTTGAGGGTCAGTCTACAGTTTGAGTCAGTTAAATACTCTAAGTGATTGGTTTCTCACACTTGGCATTTCCAGTGTGAAGGAGCCTCCAGCCGGACTCCTGTGTCAGGCAGCAATATGAGCTCATTGGGGATCTGTGTCATGTAGTACGAGGGTCGCATCTCATGCATGACACCTGAACATTTCATAATGCTGCATAAATTGTATGAAATGTGATTGACGTTTATGTATGCCATGCATGAGCACTTAGGTGGGGAGTAACCTCAGAGGGAGATTATCACTTCACGAGTTTTCGCTTCACCCTCACGCGGACCCCCTTCGTGCAATATCGAAGACGACGCTCCTTCGAGGCCGTGAGTACGAAGAAGGCCGGGTTGTGGCCTTGAGAATTATTTTTGTAAAATATATTAGAACAATCTAGTTTTTAATATATTTTGGCATATAAAAGTGTAAAAGAGTTGTACATCAAACTCTTGTGAAATATTATTACAAATTGCTATTTCAGATGAGAATTATATGTAAGAAGTTCAATATAGGAGACATGTGTATATATTAGAACGAACAAGTTTTAATATATGTTTTGCACTAAGAGTGATGTAATAACTCTTGGATAAAAAATAATAAAAAAAATGACCCTCGAAATTTGGGGCGTCACAAAATGAGAGATACTGAGCAATTTGACCATACCAGGCACGTCGAGCTTCAAGCCAAACCATAATGCCTGGTCGACACGCATGATAGGAACATGTGAGATGAATCCTGAGGCTACTCCATATAAATTTCACGCATCCACTACCGCTAGAGGAGCATTTTTCACATCGAGTTGTCATACACTCCATTTCTTACACCCCGCCATGACATTACACTACGAATTGTCACCATCTTGGCAACCGAATTGAAGGTTTCCTCATAGTCTAATCCATATTGTTGAGAAAATCCCCATGCAACCAAGCGAGCCTTATATCTATGAATCGACCCATCTGCTTTTTTCTTCAACTTGTAAACCCATTTACATGTAATTATTTCAGCATCTTTTGGTTTTGGTACTAGATCCCACGTACCATTTTTATGCAAGGCTTCAATTTCTTCATTCATAGCAGCTTCCCATTCAACCACTCCTTGTGCATCTCTATAACACTTTGGTTCATCATCACATATCGACCCCATAAAAACAAGTGTCATCAGAGTAATTCAATCGAATCTCATAATCATCCAAGTAACTAGTCGTCGTTTCCCTTTGTTGATCTTCTCAAACAATAGTTTCATTTCGCTTCACCTTGTGCTATTTCATTTTGTCAGTTAGTGCTCCCCCTTTCGCTAGATTCTATTACTAGAAAATGGCCTGCTGGGCTACTTTACTTCTTCCAAATGCAAGGAAATATGATGTTGTCTTATCAAAAACCACATAGTGAGAAATAACAAAATGTTTTGTCTCCAGATCCATGCACCGCCATCCTTTTCTCCTAGTGTCATAGCCAACAAAGACACATTTTCGAGCCTTTGAATCCAGCTTAGTGCGACTCTTTTTTGATACATGAACATAACATAATGACCCAAAAACTCGAAAATAATTTACATTTGGCTTAGTATTATAAAGAGCTTCAAAAGGAGATACCTCTTTTCCTGGCCATGGGGGCAGTCGATTGATGACATAGCAAGCACATAGAAATGCTTCTACCCATAGTTCCCTAGGCAGATTTTTATCATGTAGCCATGATACAATACTCCAGAGTTGGGTGAGCTAGCTTTCGTTCAACAAGGCCATTTTGTTGAGGGGTATTTGGGCAAGTCATTTGCCTTCCAATTCCATGCTTCTCACAGTATTTGAGGAATTCTTCAGACATGTACTCGCCTCCATTATTAGTTCGCATACACTTTATATTATTACCTTCAAATGCAAATTCTTGCTCCACATGTTTCTTAAACTGAATAAATTGAGAAAAAACTTTACTTTTGTGCTGCAAAAAATAAAGCAAAGTGTACTTGGAAAAGTCATCCTCCACGATCATTGCATATTGTAATTTGGTGTTCTTGTAGGCCCTAATAAATCTAAGTGTAAGAATTGAAGCACAGAGGATGCTCAATTTGTTCATTTATGGAAAAGGAGTCGATGAGATTTTCCATATTGGCAGCCAGCACACACCACCTTTGTATTAAAATTCTTGAACATAGGAACACCATTGAGCAGATTTTTTGTTGAAATTTGTTATAGCAATTGATAACCAATATGACCTAACCAAGCATGCCAAATTGAAGGACTCGTGTTCCTGCTTGTCTTTTGAACATACGCTTCACTAATAAATGTGACATACAATAAATTCTTTCTTTTTCCACCACAAGGACATCAAGACAACATATTTTAAATTGTCATAAAATTTCACATCATTCGGGACCAAAACAAAAACATACTTACTGACAGACTCGACAAGGATACCTCCCAGATTCCCGGCAAGGCCTAGTGAAATTCCAGCATCAGATGGGCCCCTAGCAAGATACGTGAGCTCCACTTTAAGGAGGGAAGTGTACATGCATTAGTTTAATATCCCAATTATATAAAAGTCCCACCACATATATAAATAAGGACCCATAAAAGTTCAATACGAATATCAGAGCATTCTAAGAGTATTTGAGAATTTAAAGGTACAAGTAGAGATGAATAAGTCCAATACAACAAACAAAACAAATAGTTTAAAACAATAACGTGAGATAATAAATCTTAGTGAGTGGCATAGTTTATAAGGAAAATAACTTTTTTTTTTTATTTTCAAAGATTTCTTCTCTCAAAACCTTCCGTTCACTCTTTTAAAGGTTCCCCGTTTAGAAACATTTCCCACAAACCCAACTTTACCCTAAGACCAACATATATGTAAATCATGCTCAACAATTTAGCCGACACAATACTAAGAACACTATATCCGAATCAGACACAACATAAGGTCAATCACGTAATAAAATAACCATGAAAAGCACCATAACCATAAGTATTAAAATAAGATACCATGTTCAACAAACGCATCATACCATGTATCCATCATAAACCGCTGGTAAGCCCGACCACGCACAATCGCGGCAACTAATGAACCCGTGGTCAGCAACACCATCACGTGGCAACTAATAAACCTCCGTGCATCTCGCCATCACGCAGCAACTAAAAACCTCCAGTAGACCCGCCATCACGTGGCAACTAATAAACCTCCGGCAAGCCCTACGGCATCACTTGGCAACTAATAAACCTCCGAACCCGGCCATCACGTGGCACCTAATAAACCTCCAGTAAACCCGCCATCGCACCTAATAAACCTCCGCAAACTTCGCCATCACGCGTACACCGAATAAACCTCCGAACCTGTCCATCACGTGTCATCTAATAAACCTCCGGGTAAACCCGGCCATCACGTGGCAACTAATATAAATTGTTCCCTTACTCACATGTACTTTCCCAACAATACCGTATCAGAGTCATTCCACAAAATCTCAAGATCCATTTTTTTAAACAATAGTTTTTCAAGGTGGTTTACAACCTAAATCCACGTACCCAAAATATTCAAATACCACACACTCATCCACTTAACTCAAGACAACTTCCAAACAGCTTAAAATGTTGAAAAATTCACATGAAATGATAACTTGTTTTATATGAGACCGAGCAATCACATTTGTATGCAACCAACCATTTGATCAAATCGTGATATATGTAAATATTTAATCACAATAGATATGTCAACATAATACCCCAAATCATTTAAAAACATATAAACCAATTATGACTATAGATCTACCCCGCTTCCCCTCAAGCAGATCGCCTCCTACGGCGTGAGTGCCTCGTAATATAAATAAAACATCACTTAGGCTCCAATAATCGAACCAACAACATCGAATGCCCCAAGGCCTTAGAATAACTTTTAGAACTAAGAAATCATCCAACCGACTGATGCAGTTCAATTACACAATAAGGTTTCATGTTTCCTAGCATCAAAATTGGGGCTTTTCACCCGTAATCTAATTTCTCGAAATTCAACCATCCAATAATTCATAAAAACATCCACTCTACTAATCCAACTTCAATTTTTCCAAACTTGACCAATCGTACTCTATTATTTCAAATTCAAACTTCTGCACCAACTCAAACAACCTAAACAAGAAAAACTAACCAAACGATGTCCAAAATTCACAAACCATATATAAATGGAAAGCCCAAGAGACCAAGAACACATCAAGACACTCTTAAGTATCTTGGTCCAAAGGTTGCCGTGGTGGCCTGAACTCGATCCAACACCACTAAATTTGTTTTTGCCGTATCTTTCAAACTGATGAATATGGAGAAAAGGACCACTTAAATGAGTTCAGAGGGTCCAAAATGGTGGAAAGGAGGTAATGGTTGGTCCGAATCTAAAGCACAAAAATCGCGACCTGTTGGCACTGCCGTCGCTCGCAGAAAGCCCGGGACAGTGGCGCTGTCCGGCGGCGGCCGGCTCACTGGGCTCGCACGGCGTGGTCGCCCGTCATCCTCCTCCTCCCTATCCGCCTATGTACAAGAGTGGTGGCCGAATCGGGCCCTTACCTACCAAACCCAATCGCCTAAAAATGGGTCAAACGACCTGGGCCAGTTTTCGCTTCGAATTTTCTGGTCGATCCTCACTGGCACCAAAACTAGGCTTATATGGAGCCTAGGGCTGTTTTCTCGCTAGTAACCTGCGCTGACTTGAAAACTGATAAAATACTATTGTTTGAACTTACCAGGACCATAACTTCTTATCCGTAAGTCGGATTTTGACGTTCAACCTGTCTGTGAACTCGTATCGACGAGGCCTACGAAATGGTGCCTTTAGTTAACTAAAAACTATTCATCCTCGAAAAAGTCAACTTGGGCCCACATACTAAGTGTTGGTCAAACTTGGTCAAATGTGTTAAAACTCGTATTATTCGTACAGTCAAGCATAACCTACTCCTGAAGAAAAAATTTCGGTCCACGAAATTCGTACCAGGTCATGGAAGAGACGAGGTACCGGCCCCCGCATTCGTCCCTCCCGCTCTCGAGCGCTCCTCGACTAGGTGGTTTCCTCCACAAAATCTTTACTAAGGATATTGTCTCATAGGAAGCTCCTTCTTTCTACCCGTGACCGCACTAGTTGTTCCTCATAGGATAAGTCATCCCTCGCCTCAATCCTCGTGCCCCAAAGACATGAGGTCCGAGTATATACTCAGGTAAAGACGGAGAGGGAAAACATTATGTACTCGAGAAAGCTCCTCCGACAAGTCTAATCTATGGCCACTGGACCTATCCTCTCAACAATCTCGTGTTATCCGATGTAGTTGAGGACTTAGCTTCCCCTCGTTCCCGCGTACTCACGCCTTCCCAGAGAGAGTTTTAAGAATACGATCCCCGACCTCAAACTCAAGATCCTTTCTACGCTGTCCGCATACTCAAGATTCCATCATCCACATAACACTAAATATTCATCAAAACAGATACCAACCACCAAGAAGCCAAGGTCGGGCATACAATCCTTCCATCCCTCAAAAACCCTGGCTGTGTCCAACCTCTTCATGCCACGCACCGCCTCGTACTCACATCTAAGGTGGAGGGAAATAATCGGGGGTGAGTCTCGACAAATTCCTCGCAGTGAATCCCCTAACAAACCATGCTCATAAAAACATTTCAATTTATACATAATTCAAGATATCTCAAAACATTAGCATTTTACAGATAATAGGTTGATGATGGAAACACATGAATGCAATACTACCACCATCTCAACCTCATCGACTCTTAGCTTTCACCCAGTGACTAAATTCGATCATCCTGCAACGACAAATTGTCGACTTACCACCATGGATATGCCCACATCCGTATATCCGTGACCTTTCGGGACTACAATCCGTGGACTAGTCATAATCCCGTGTCCACTAAGCATCAATTCTGACTCATTAATCGTCTCATACCCATGTCATGCTTTTTAAACAATTTCACAAAGATTCAACTACATGGGTATTTAAAAATATCATGTACCGCTTAATTCAAAGATTTACATATATAAAAATATAAGTTTATATCAATAGAAAAATCACATACCAAAGCACTAATGGTACACCTCCGAAGTTCCCCAGCCAACATCAAATCACAAGATGCTAGAGAAGGTTATAAGACTTCTACCTTCCTTAGATTCAAAAGTCCGCAAGTCTCCCAAGGAAGTCAAAACCCGAGGCTACTCCAAAGGGTCTACAAATAACAAGTCATAAGATTCCTTAGCCTCTCACAATCTCGGTGTCACATAAAAATTACTCAAGTGGTTCATTACTTATCACCACTCGAATTACATATATCCTTATACCTTCCAACATAAACCTTGATTCCCAAGTGCACTCTCTCTTACACTTACTAGATCAACATTTAACACCCATTGTGGTTACACAAACAACGACTCAACACAAAAACACCTTTTGTATTCCTATCTCCATATTACTCATTTGAAGATAAAGGCTATGGTTCTTTCCAACTGAATCACCCACCCGGAAAGCACTCCAAACTCGAGATATGTCCCACACAACATACCCATTTTTTCCATAAGTTCCCAACCAAGCTACTCCAACACTCAAACACACATCAAAGCCACTTTATTCAACCCGAAACATCTTCCAAACCACACCTTAAACAAGAATCTGGTGGTTTTGCTAACTCATCACCAATTCAATCTAAGGTTAGATGAAAACCCTAACTTCCAAAAGGAGAGAAATCCATAAATCATATCCCTCTATAAAAAATCCCCTCAAATCCTTACACAAATAACCAAGGATTAGGGTTTTACCACCCCATATCCTTCAAAGAGTGGTTGGGAGAAGTTTCAACCAAACCTCCTACAAAGAACCATTTTACAAAATAAAACCAAAACTCCTTACCTGGGCTCAATCTCCTTTCCTACCAAACAACGGCGATTATGCTATTTTTGAGAACCCTTCTATGAACTTCACAGAACACCCTACTAACTCTAGGAAATTAAGACTTCCGGCCACCGTAGCTCGTTGTTCCCAATTTGCCACTCGGCTCTACTTTAGCGAGGATTCACATAAATGCCATCAGCAGAAATTACATGTCCGAGAAACCCCACTCGCCCAACCAAAATTCACATTTGCCTAAATCATACCAATGGTATTGGCTCAAAGTCCTAACACCAAAACCCAAATGTCTCATATGTTCCAACTCACTTCTCGAGTACACCAAGATGTCGTCAATGAAGACAATGACAAACCGATCTAAGTATGGACGGAAGACCCGGTTCATTAAGTCCATGAAAGCTGCTGGGGCATTGGTGAGTCAGAAAGACATCACTAGAAACTCATAACGCCCATATCTCGATCTGAATGCCGTCTTGGGAATGTCCGATTCCCTAATCCTTAACTGATGGTACCCTGACTTCAAGTCAATCTTGGAGAACACTCTTCGCACTGAGTTGATCAAATAGGTCATCAATTCGAGGCAAAGGATATTGGTTACGAATGGTGACCTTATTCAACTGTCTGTAGTCTATACACAACCTTTAAGTGCCATCAGGAAGAAAAACTATATTCCAAGAATAAATGAAACATAATCGATTTCAAGGATAAGGTTAGGAAGGTATACAAAACACCGATGTGAGTCAGCACAGCAATGTACAACCACAAGGAATTTAGAAACCTAGAGCTCGATACAAGCCGACAGACTCGACCCGACACCCTCCCCAGGATTCCTGGGTGGTCTCGCCAGCTGAAATTCCACTCGCATACCCCTAGGAAGATACTTCCGTGGAGCTCCACTTTAAGGAGGGAAGTAAACACATGCATTATTTAATATCCCAATTATATAAAAGTCCCCATTCACATATATAAATAAGGACCTATAAAGTTCAATACTTAATATCGTAGCATTCTAAGAGTATTTGAGAATTTAAAGTACAAGTAGAGATGAATAAGTCCAATACAACAAACAAAAAAATGTATAGAAGCGATAGAGTACGATAAACATGCAGGGAAGAGAGGTGTCGGACCAAGTGCGAAACAGCCCTAAGAATTGTCCATCTAGGGAACAAATTTAAATAATAATAATCTCTGAGATAATAAATCTCAGTGAGTGGCATAGTTTATAAGGAAAATAACATTTTTTTTTTATTTTCAAAGATTTCTTCTCTCAAAACCTTCCGTTCACTCTTTTAAAGGTTCCCCGTTTAGAAACATTTCACAAAACCCAACTTTACCCCAAGACCAACATATGTAAATCATGCTCAACAATTTAGCCGAATAATGTTATAGAAATACTCATAATCCGAATTGTACACAATATACAGTCAACTTAATAAAATAACCATGAAAAGCACCATAACCATAAGTATTAAAATAGTATACCATGTTCAGAAATCAACAGCGTACCATACCATGTATCCATCATAAACCAACTAATGAACCTGTGGTTACACCCGGCCATCACGTGGCAACTAATAAACCTCCTGGCGTAATCTCGCCATCACGCGGGCAACTAACAAACTCGGCAGTAATCTGGCCATCACGCGGTGACCAATAAACCTCCGTGCAGGCCCGCCATCACGTGGCAACTATCAAACCTCCGGCAAGCCCGCCATCACTTGGCAACTAATAAAACCGTAAACCTGGCCATCACGCGGCACCTAATAAACCTCCGGTAAACCCGCCATCACGCTGCACCTAATAAACCCCAATCACATCACGCGGCACCTAATAAACCTCCGTGAACCTCCGGCCCATCACGTGTCATCTAATAAACTCCTCCGGTAAAACCAGGCCATCACGTGGCAACTATTAAACTTCCGGGTCAGATCCCGGCCATCACGCAGCAACTAATATAAATCGCTCCCTTTACTCACATGTACTTCTTCCTAACACAGACAGTCATTCCACAAAATCAGATCCATTTTTTTAAACAATAGTTTTTCAAGGTGGTTTACAACCTAAATCCACGTACCCAAAATATCCAAATAATTACGTACTCATCCACGAACTCCAAGACAACTTCCAACAGCTTAAAATGTTGACAAAATTCACATGAAATGATAACTTGTTTTATATGAGACCGATAATGACATTTGTATGCAACCAACCATTTGATCAAATCAGTATATATGTAAAATATTTAATCACAATAGATATGTCAACATAATACCCCAAATCATTTAAAAACATATAAACCACTCATAGACTATAGACGCTCAGTCCTGCTCCCCTAGCAGATCGTCTCCCGGCCCGGCGTGAGTGCCTGTAATATAAATAAAACACCACTTAGGCTCCAATAACTGAACCAACAACATTGGAATGCCCCGAAGGCCTTAGAATAACTTTTAGAACTAAGAAAACTATCCAAATCGACTCCGATGTGTCCACTACATAGTGTGCTCTATGTCTCTGTGACCTAAATTGGGCTTTTCACCCGGATCTAATTTCGAAATTCAACCATTCAATAATCTATAAAACACCGAATTTCACTAATCCAACTTCAATTTTTCCAAACTTGACCAATTGCATCGTATTTCACCAAACTTCTTAATTACCCAAACAACCTAAACAAGAAAACTAACCAAACGATGTCCAAAATTCACAAACCATATCAATGGAAAGCCTAAGAGACCAGGAACACATCGCACTTACCTTGGTCCAAAGGTCGTCAGGTGGCTTAAAACTCAATCCAACAAATTCTACTGAATTTGTTTTTTTTTCGTATCTTTCAAACGGTGATGACCGAGAAAAGGACCAATGGAATGAGTTTAGAGGGTCCAAAATGGTGGAAAAGAGGTATGGGTTGGCCTGCAATGGCCAAAAAACACAAAAATCCGGCGACCCAAGTCGCGGTCATTGCTGCCTTCGCCGCCCGATCCGCCTGCTCAGCGCGCTGGCCGGAAAATTTTACCGGCATGGTCGTCCTCCTCCTCCCCGTCCGCACGCACAAAGAGTGGTGGCCGGAATCTGGCCCCACTCCGCTGAAACCCGATTGGCCTAAAATGGGCCAAAACGACCCAGTTTGTGGGTTTTCGGTTTTTGGAATTTTCTCGGTTTGGGGTTAGATCCTCACTGGCACCCAAAACTAGGCCAGTATAGGACGAGTTGTTTCGGCAAAAATTCAACACTTGAAACTAATAAAATACTAACGCTTGAACTTCTTACCAGACCATAACTTATCCGTAGCTCTGATTTCGACGTTCAACCCGGTCTCGTGAACTCGTATCGACGAGGCCTACGAAATGGTGCCTTTAGTTAACCAAAAACTATTCATCCTCTAAAAAGTCAACTTGGGCCCACATACTAAGTGTTGGTCAAACTTGGTGAAACTTGGTCAAATGTGTTAAAACTCGTATTATTTGGTACGGGTCGTTACACTTACCACTGTTGGTTATTTGTGAGACAGATGTAAGATTCCTTTTAAGGCTTAGAACATGATACACATCCTTGAGGGAAACAACTTACCACCTGAAGGTCATCATCATTGAAATTTCCTTTTTTCATTACAAGGTGCAATGATTGTCTGTGACAATAACTTGCTTTCCTTCGTGTGGTCTAACATTAGAAAGTAGTTTAACATCTCTTGTAGCATGATGCGAACATCTAGAGTCAACAATCCAATCATTTTCATAATCAATAGAGTCACCAAGATGCGTTAGGGAAGCCATATTTTCTTGTTGACTACCGACTCATTAGAAAACACTCCGCTTCCCATTTTGGAGCATCGAATCTACGGGTTGCATTTGTTCCGCACTACGAAGTCGACTCAACAATTTTTCTTGATATACCTGATTTACTACATCGAGAACAAGTCACCTTCACTCTGTCACACCCTGATTCCCGATCTGACCCGAATGGCTTGATCCTCAACCAGTCCTGGCGTGGAGACTATATAACGGGACTCTCATCGACCTGCCTTTCAGCTAAACTGCACTGGTGGTTATACAAACAATTTCTCGTAATAACAAAAATTATTTACATTTACAAAAGAACTACCAATCGAGTGGTGTGTCCTCAAAATCTATAATATTATATCGAGTCCCATTTACTTATTACGTACATTTTATTCAATACAACACATCGTAGATCAAGTGAAGTAAGGCGATGAGCACTCATCTCCGAGCTAGCCTCGCCCGCCGATGTGGGATGTCCTGGCCCTCTATCCTTATCTTATGCTTCCTCCTTAGTACTCTACAATACGTATTGAACACCCGTGCTAAGCTTTACGCTTAGTGGGACATATACAGGGATGACCAATAACTATGATCGTCTCAACAATTACACTTATCTTATCATTTTCATATAACATACACTTCTATCATGTGACGTTTGATATATAACCTTCATATCATTTATTTCTTATTCTAGTACTTATCATTTGATCTATTATCTTTCTAATGGTCTTTCATATTACATATCCCATTCGTGCATGTCATATTCAGATACATATATTACTTCTATGGTTATACTATACCATTTGTTATGTTCTATTTTCATGCATCATGGTCATACTAATTTCATATAACGCTTTCCTATTATACTTTCATATTACTTCTTTCATGCCCTGTAATACCAAGAAGGATATAGGAAACTTATAAAGGGTCTGGTTGCACGTTATCATTGTACAGATACGATCATTCCTATAAAGGACCCGAAGGCGTCGCTGTGACCTCTTTCTGGCAAATCAACAAGGATCCAAACGAGATCTATCTCATCGACCAAACGGCCTCATATCGTAACGTAACTTATATGTCGCAGATTTATTCCCTAATGGCATGCCAATCTATCCTCTACTTGACGGCAGCAAATCGCTTTATTATACTTCAGACATATCCTGCAAGCATGTAAATAACTATTATTATCATGATTGCTTATAATATATACTATCATTACTTTAATCAGACTGCTCTCATATCTATAACTTCATATTATGGTTCTCATATTTCATAATATATATATTCTTATATTTTTATCATGCATACTTAATTATTCTTATATTCATATATGCCTATCATTCAGTACATGTACTCATTCCTGTAACATCTTATATCTTTGTTAACTTATATCTTCATGAACTTTATTAGACTATTATATCTATGACATATATGCCTATACATTTCTATACTCAGACAAGCCATTTGTACTTTTATCGATCGGGTCCTATCTGTGAGGTGCAATATAGACTTCTTCTCTTTAATACCTTAGGTACCCTTCATGTCCAAACTATTTACCTTTTATCATTTCTTATTCAAATACACACATATAAACATTCATTGCTTGACCGAGATAAAGAATGAGACTCAGACATTATATGCACCCGAAGGTACAACACGGTACTTTACTTAACACAGACTGCCCGCCCCACTTAATGAAGGTTCAAACATCAAAGGTGAGGCCAAGACCGGTCATGTATACGTGCCTCGCCCACGTAATAGAAGCCGAAAGACCAGCGCTGTGGATGCCAAAGCACCGATCATGTATACGTGCCCCGCCCATGTATTTAGCGCCAGGGCATAGCCAGGAGCGCCTAAGCACCGATCATACAGGTTCTATTATTCAATATCCCGGCTCTAGTACCATACACTATAATGGTTCTCCGAGTTTGCATTTATTCTTTTCTTCTATACTTCTCTACATATCAAATCTACGTCTATTGCTATTTCTTATTCATATCTATTTCTTTTCTTATCATGTATTCCAATTGACTTTACCCAAGCGATTAGTACACTTGGTACAACAATAAAATTTTCTAGATGTATACCGTAATGCCATTAAATAGAATATGGTTAGATTTAGACTCAAGATTCTTCCGAGAGTCCAAGAACACTAACGAGTTCGGACGAAAGAGTTATGACCTTCCAAGTCAAGGTCATAATGAGTTAAACCCAAACAGCCGATTCGAATCGCCGAGCTGGACTGACCTGATTGAGCTCATTTATGACACCGCCATCTCCACAGCATTACGACGTGGATTCTGACTCAATGGGCTTCTTCCATAGAGTCCAAGAACACCCTGAACGGAGTTCTGGCTGAAGGAGTTGCAAGACCTGTCGAGGTCATACATAGTTAAACCCAGCCGAGCTGATCTCTGGTAAAAGGACCATCCTGATTCAAAGAGGGTCTAAATTAAGAATTCAAAAGCTCCAATACTGAAGTTCGACGATGTGGCTACACTTACTAGAAGGACTCATCACAATCTTTATTTCTACCAAAAACTCCGTTCTAAGGTCCAGCCAATGATATGACCAAATAGGGAAATTTTCTTGGTTCAAATTGCAAACTGCATCTTCCCGAAACACATATATGGGAGCCTTAGAGCTCGCCCCACCCAACTCCTAACAAGAAATGAGTTTTGGGAGTTTCAAACCCAACCATACACAAGATATAGGGTTCTAAACCATATATCTATACTTATACCAAAACTAGACAACCCATACTATTGTACAAAAATCTACTTCATACTAATCCTAATGAAGTTCCATACACATAGTTTCCATACAAATATTCATAGTTCCATACAAATACTATAGTTCCATACGTAACTTTAATAAAGTCTACATTTTTTTATACAAAATCATAGCATCTCCATACCGTGAGTCTCCCATTTTTCTTCCTTTCTTCCTTCTTCTCTTCTTTCTTCTTCTTCTTTCTCTTCTCCCTATCCATTTTTTTTCCTTCCTCTAAGACTAAACTGAGATATTTATTTGGTCTTATCCCCTTTACTCAATTTTCTTTGGAGCATCCCTTGACTATCCAACAAAGGAGGAAATCTCCTCCTCTTTCCTTCAAGCCACTTGTCTTTTCCTACTTTATTACTCATCCTCCAACTTTATTATCTTAATTTTAACTTATGGTTATTCCTACTGCATATGAACTTATTAACTTATGACCCTGTCATGAATTGCAAATTAATTTACCCTTAATCAGGCTAATTCCAAGTTCTGCTTATTTTATTTTATCTTTATTTATTCCAAATAAATACTTTTTGATTTCTTATTATGTTCTAAATATGTTATAAAACCATTAGGTATAATTGGGTGTTAATTACAATCAAGCTTTATATGCCCTTCCTCTACATTCAGAATAAATTTTAAAACTACACCTGTCTCCTTCTTTGTTCTAGGAATGCTTTGTTCTACTTGAATTTCGCTTTAAGGAAAGGTCATTTTCCTTTGAACTCTAGTATAGAGAATACTATCTTCTTACGGCGAAGATTTGTTGACATCTGCTTTCAAAAGAGTTTGATTTGAAAAGCAAATTTCCAACTCAACAATAGAGGGTTGATTTGCCCATTCTCGTATCGAAGAAAATGAAAGGCATGAACTCTTTCCTCAAATCACTGATAAGATAACTACGCAGCGCAGTATCACATTATTAGGCTCATCTAACTCCCGAAATTTTTAACATAAGGATTTAACTTTCAAAAAATAATTGATCCACATATTACCTTTAACCATTCCAACAAGTTCATATATTCTCCAAATATTGTAATCGAATGTGTTCTTTTGAGGAAGAGTTTTCATGAGTCTCTATACTCTCTCCTTTGGTGAATTCATATCCCTAACATGTCAATGTATTCTCTATTAATAGAAGTCCTCAAGGCAAAGAGAGCTTTCCTGCATTTAATCTTCCATTTCCGACGAAGATCAACATTTTGTGAAGTGTCCTCTGGATTACCGCATTTGCACCAAAGACTAGGTCCCACAAATATTGGCCTTGTAAATAAGCTTCCATACAAAGCTTCCAATAATTGAAGGTCATCAACAAAGAACTTCTCAACTGCAGTTAAGACAAACTATTTCCACCATTCATCTTGAAAACAAAGATAAAATGCTCAAAATGGTACAACGAATCCACAGAGTTAGAAGATCAAACACCTTGTGGCGTGATGGCTCGACACCATGAAATGATAGGCAGAGCAAACATGAACAAGAAATAGAGAAACAATAAACAGAGAAAGGAGATGGATTTATGAAATCCGAACTTCTTTATTCTAATAGAAAAACTCCTCTCAAAGTTACAAGAATGCATCCCTTAAATAGAAAAATTAGTCCTAAACATTCTCAACTAAGTTGCAGCACTAACCCAACTATCGGAGGCATCATAGCACGTAGAGCAGTAGATAATGTGACACCCTGATCCCGAGGTGTCTCGTTGACAATTCGTCAACCCGCGGAATACCTGTGTCTCATATTATGAGACCTATACATGAGTAAAAATGGCCACTGGGCCTCATACATCAATACTCACCAAAAATACATCAACTATATTACTACAGTTCAAGAGTTGATACATCACTCTTAATACAAACATATATTAAGGTTTAAAATTTTACATGTTATAATAAAAATGAATACCAGCTTCACATGCTGGGCTTTCCTCAAAGGGCCTCTAATGAGCTCGTCCCTCCGAACACTTCCCCGTGACCAAATCATCGATCCCTCGACAGGGTGAGCAATGCCTAGTAGTGATAATATCCTACATGGGTTACTCCCCACCTAAGCGCACATGTGATTGCAACCAAACACACTCAAGAAAATACATGATCCCACTAATGTCTACATGCCCAATCCCATGTCTCGAGTCCTCACTGACTCCTCACACTCGCCTGTTAAGCCAAATGTGAGGTAAAATACGCTTTCAAACAAAAGGTTTTTGTTCTGAAACATACTACCACCGAAGCTCGTAAAATCTATTGACACCTCTCCGAGCGAATTGTCGGGTAATCCTCCGAAATACTACGGGTCCGCCTCGAGATGAACTGCTGACAACTCCAAGGCAATTACAAAATCTCCTCAAATTCCTTTCACAAATCCATTTCATTTTTCTTTCATTTTGTGTCATGCACTCACACCTATCGTCTAGGGTGCCCTCATACATGGAATGCATTATGCTATTTCGAAACAATTCATGCTAATATTTACATGCATATATTAACAAAATTAACTCACATAAGCCGTTATTCAATTCCATGTTACAACACCAAAATTAGCCTGCTACGGGCTAATAAACCATTCAAGCATTCATTTTGAATTACCCAAACAACACACAAATCACACAAATCATGTGAACAAAGGAAATCCTAGGCTCAGATCGTCATGAAGCCACCATAGGATTTTCTCTCACTCAATCCCAATTGTTGGAACTGAAAAACACATGGCCATCCGGCCTCAGAACATCCCTATCTATTCACATGGCTCTTAGCCAAAGAATAAAGCAAGTAGGAAAAGATTCCTACATCTTGGAGTTGTTGGAACTCCACAAAACTGCAATCCACATGTAGCCCCTAGAGTGTAGATCAACTTTGGTTTCTCGTCTTAGACATAAGAACCGACTTCATTCAAAGTCAGAAACTGGACAGTTTCTCTTCTCTAAACTGTTCCTCTCCCTATCGCACGCTTTTCAAAAATGTGGAGAAGAAGATGACTTATTCTTTTCTTTTCAATTAATTCCTTCATTTTGTCCTTTAGTTTTGACTTAGGACCACTCGCCACACGGCTCCAATCTAACATTCATCTCCTATCCTCTCACTAATCACGCAACATGTGTCACATGGCATGTAGTAGGTGACTCAATACATCACGCCTCATTAATGCCACTAAGACCGACAATTCAAGGTTTGAGAAAAGCGGAATTTCCAATTATCTCTTAATTTGACAAAATTCAATGCAGAGCTAGATTTCATGGTACTATTCCACAAATAAGTCCTCGTCATTATCCGAGATCTAGAATAATTTTGGATTTTGACCGGGAAAGCGACCATTTCCTTACTACTTTTTAAAATACAGAATTTTCCTGCTTCCATAAGATAAAAGTGCGTTAACACGATCTAATTCTATTTTACCAAGCCAATTTGCTAGATCTAAACAAAAGAGACTTCCAAACATGATACTCATACTTAGAAAATAAAGCTCTAAGTCACACATTAAAATAACTTTCTAAAATTGTGATAATTAATTTGCAATAAAGTCATGTTTTTCCTAAATAAGAAGCGAAAACTAGGTTTTTAATTTGAATGAACATTAATCATAACTAAAAAGTCATTTCACTAAACTGGGTAGTACTCAAAACTCGGTCCGATAACCTCTAAGTAGTAAAAATATAATTCATATATTATGTTAAAATAAAAGCAAAAATAAATTATTGCCAATTTATCTCTTAGAATTTTTAAGGATGATTCGCAAGTTTTCTAAAATAGCCTCAAGTGCATAAAAGAATAATTTTCCACCTTTACACTCAACTATTAAGGTAAAAGTAAAGCTTTAAAAAACTTAGATATGCTTGATTATATATTTTTTAAAGTTGTTTTTAAATAACTATACATTTAATATCATTTTCAGATATTATAAAAAATTTGCTTCATGAATTTGATGGATGTTTTTATGGTGTTTAGGACTTAATATTATTCTATTGGATCTGCTATATCAAACCCTAACTTTCGATGGCATGTATGGTCAACCATAAGTCTAAACACAAAAATTCGATTTCCCTAATTTTTATGGAGCTTTTATATATATATATATATATATATATATATATATATATATATATATATATATATATATATATATATATATATATATATATATGGTATATATATAATGTTTATATTATAATAATAAATTTGTCCTCATTTAACTTGAACTCGTAACCTCCCTTTTTATGTCCTACTTTAGGAAACATTGAGCACTCTACTACGTGAACTAGGTATGATGGACCGATTTCTTAAAAATTCAAGAATATATTATACAAAGATATGTCTAAGACAATTATACTACATCTCTCTCATGTCTGAGGAAATGAACATACAGTAGGATTTGATTAAAAGATATTTTGAAAGCCCACCTGACGCTCCATTAATTTTTTTTCTAGCAATGATTTGACAAAAATAACCTTCTTGTTTTCTTACAAAAGTAACTTTTTTTTTAAGAGATAATGTAAATACATGAAATGAAAAATTGTATTTTGATTTAAAATAGGTTATTTTCAAGAAAAAACATGGTGAAAATTATAATCATAAATTTTGAATTATTTGATGTCTTTTAACCAAATATTTCCATTAATTATTCAAATACATATTCGACAAATTAAGTACTAGTTAATGATTCAAGCCTTTAAATGTCGATGTTGGATTTGAAGCCTATTCACCATTTCCAAAGGGGCACAAATTTTGAGACCTTTTTTCTCATCAATCTAAACAAGTTAATGGACAAAATCATTATTGTTCAAAAGTCGATCAAATCTATAATCATGAGTTTCTCAAGCCATCTTGATCCGCATTTATTTTAGTTGATATGATTAAAAGACCTTTGAAAGTCTAATCTCAAAATTTGACCCTCCATCAATTTTTTGGCATGAAGTTGGATAAAATACTATTCTTATTTTCAAGAAATAACCATTTTTTTTAAGAATATAATTACATGAATGAAATAAGTTTGTGCTCAAAATAGGTTATTTTTCAAGAAAAAATATGAGAAATATTATAATCATAAATTTTGAATTATTTAATGTCTTTTAACCAAATATTTGTCTATCATGCTTATCTCATATGGTAGCATTTTAAAGGGACATAAGGAGGTAACATTTTACTACATTGTAATTAAAGTGTTTAGCTATAAAAAAATCAAATACTTCATTCATTTTTTTCATTAGAAGTTAAAAACCTTGGTAAGTAATCAACATTAGCCCTTTCTACTCAACCAAAAAAATAACTACTCACCATAATCAAGTCACATAACTCAATACTCCTGTGATTATAAAGATATGAAAAACTCAAAGGATCATATAAAGAATCCAACTTTCAAGCAAGATTGGTCTAATTACCTTCCAAATCAAGTATGACACACTTGCTACGCTTTTGGGGCAAGAAAATGAAAGTGAAATAAATAATAGAGCATATCAGATTGGGACAGAGATATTGTAGAAATTTCACCGTCCAACTAATCTTTGAACATAAACCCTCTCATTTTTTCCAAATAGTGGATTTCTTCATCTAGTCGCTGATTTCGACTACAAAAACATAAATCAAGTACTCAATTTGAGCTCATAAATAAAATGGTAACAAATCTAAGCCAAATCTTCAATACATTTTTAAGACAATAATATTTTATTAGTCAATATCGTAGATCATTGGCGAAGTCTCACATACACCTAAACATCAGTTATAAAAAGGTATATGAAACCATGATGCTTCTGATAAGTGTCACAACCTATCCCATTGCAGGATAAATAAAGAGCTTTTCAAAAGCGTCGAGGAATTGAACATCATAATTTGAGATTTTCTTTAGCAGTGCACCTATATGAAAACGTTTTAAGATTAGCTAGCACACACTCAGCCTTGGAGCATTAATAACCACCATTGAGTATCAATCATAGCTAGGGAAAATGTTTTTAAGATTAGCGCACAAGTGCACACACACACACATACACACACACACACACACACACACACACACACACACACAATACACACACATACATATAGAGAGTATATATATATATATATATATATATATATATATATATATATATATATATATATATATATATATATGGAGTTGGAATAACAAAAAGATGCATTTAGGTTATATTAAGTTTATAGAAGTACTAAAGAAATAAAATATGATGAAGAAATAGTTGCCCAACAAATAATCTTAACCGAAATCAAATATAATGATTAGTTTGAAGTGGGAAATTTAAAAAATATATTAGATTTAACTCTATTTTATTTTTATTCATTTTTTCTTTTCTTTCTCTATTTTTTCCTTTGCATTTTCCCCGACTTTGTGGAGAACTAAACTTATGAAGTTTATTAAATAGTCAAGTTTCCTCCCAATACACATTTTAATTAAAAGTAATGCTTTAAATAAATACAACTTAGTCTCCTTCCCTAGCTTTCAAAGCTCCTTCTACTTTTCTTTCCAATTTCCTGCCAAAACCCAAAAATATCTCCTTTCAAGCCTCATTCTCTTTCTCTTGCTCTCTCTCTAATTCCCTTCTCATGCCTCCTCTACAATTCCTTTTTCCTTCATACTCTTCTTCTTTCCTCCTTTTCTTCTTGCTCTTTAAGATAACCCCTTAAAATATGCCCTTAACAAAATAAAGACCTCAAGATCCAAGGCCCTAAGATAGCCAAGTGGCAAAAACTAAGGGGTTGCTCAATAGAGTTCATGAATATAGTGAACAATAAAGTGAAACGAAAGTGTGAAAGTTAGTGAAATGCGAAAAAATTTATTGAAGAACAAATAAGATTCCTAAATGTCCAAGATGAACATGATCTCTTAATCCAAAGCAAAGCCAAGGACTGTAGAGGGATAACTAAAGCTAGAATCATCATGTGATTTTAGAATATTCAATTTAATTACTAAACTAACATAACTAATAGATCGTACTGTGGATTTGCATAAGTATGTACACAAGAACCGCATATCTTCCAAAATTATCCTCATATGCACAGCCGTGTGGCGCTTGAATTACTAAGAAAGGATTTCTTTTCCCGGCTATTCTATAATAAGTTCGCATTCGATTTATGATTGTATTATCTTCTCTCTATTTATAGAGTATAAGCCCTGTAATACTCTAATACCATTCGCCTACACCCAGTGGCCCAAGTCCATGTGTGAACCCATTTAGTTGTTTTGAACAACTCGGGACTCTGCTTTGTATAGCAAAAACTGGGGAACAATCTCCCACTTGCTATAAAAACAAGTCCGGTTCTTTTCTTGTAAATCAGATATCATGCCCACCATTTATCCTCGAAAGCAATTGGGATCCACGCGTTGTCATTAATCAATGCTCCTCATAATTTCCAAGCAATTATCTAATCCAAAGGTTATTCCACTAAAGCCTTCCATAATTGAACTCCGAGATTAATAATATTAAATATTAATATTATTTTCTCCTTTGTAAAATAGCAATAATTAATTGATAAGATTTTCATCAATCAATCAATTATTTATTCTCTTGATTTACCGGGCTCTAATGGATAAAATGCACTCCAAGCAATGACTCATAACATCCAAGTAATCGAAACATATTAAGAGGATATTTCATACAAATTCCATATTGTTTATTTCATAAATGCATGAATTAAATAATCTTGCTCCTAAATCATCAAGATATTGGTCGTTTAAATAGACTCATACTTATTGACAACTCAAAGAACAATAATCATTTAAATACCTATCTATAATAAACTCGTGGATTTGAGAAGAATAATAACAAAAATATTACTTTGAGATTTATTTTCATGTAAATTTAATTCAAACTCATCTTGATCCTAATACAAAATACATTTGTAAACAATATTTTATAATAACCAAGACACATTATTTTTCATAAAATATTACAAGCCTAAATAAAAGTTACCCAACTTTGTTTAATGATCGTGATCTTATTCAATAATTATGAGAACCTATGATCATGTCTTCTATGAATGTATTCATATGATCATACTCTACAATTAATCCTAATCTTCTACACAAAAATATCAATGCCCACAATAATATAAGAATACTTCATATGTATTAAAATTTAAACTCATAAAAATATAATAACATATTTGTCTCTTTGGTTTCTAAAAACACAAATAAAACTCCAATCGCAGAAAGGTATATCTGGTCCGTAGATAACATGGCATACATGAGACTACCTACTGCCGAAGCAAAAGGTATTCTACTCATACGTTCTTTCTACTCAAGAGTTTTTGGTGATTTCTCCTTAGAAAGATGAACTCCATGCCTGAAGGGTAAAGTTCCTCTCGGGAATTTTCATGCCGAACCTAGCTATAATTTTATCTATATAAAAGCTTGAGATAATGCCAACACCTTATTGTTCTGCCCTAAGTTTGATTCCAAGAATATATTCAAGCCCCAAATCATATCAAATTGCTTTTATACCTATCCTTTACACTCGATAACACCTCTATGTCGCTCCAATAGTAAAATGTCATCTACGTAAAGGACCAGGAAAACTACTTTTGTACCTTGATCCTTTGTAAACACAAGGTTCATCTGCCTTTCTCAAAACCAGATAGTTATGGTCATCAAAACCTAATGAACCCATGTTTTGGATGTTTCGTTTTCTGGCCCATATAAATGGGACTCGTAACTTACATGCCATGTGTTCTTTGCCTCTAGCTATGAACCTTCTAGTTGCCGCATTTAGATGTCCTCTCTTCTAAATCGCCTTTAAAAATGCTATTTCGACATCCATCTCGCAAATCTCTTAATCTAGACTTCAGAGCTACAAATACTAAAAGAATCCAGATGGATTTAAGCATGGCTACTGGTGAAAAGGTTTCTTCATAATCTATCCCCTCCTTTTGGGTATAACCTTTTTCCACTAATCTAGCTTTGAAGGTTTCTACCTTCCCATCTGGTCGTCTTTTTCTCTTGTAGATCCACTTACACCCTATAGGTTTTACCTCTTCAGTGCCTCTAATAAGAGACTGTGATCGAAAGCAGAATACATATAGACTCCATCTCACTAGCTTCCATGGCTTTGAGCCACTCCCATGCATCAACATCCTCTAGTGCTTCTTGTAATTTACGGATCCTCTTCGCTATCAATGGTTATCTTGGTATGATTCACTAACAAGAGATATCTCGCGGCCTATGTGGTCACTCCTGCACTACGCCTAAGCTCCACCGGTTGTCATGGTTCTACAAGAAGATCCTCTCGATCATTCTTTGAATTTGATTTTCTCTCAGTTTTCTCGGTTCCACTTGTATATCTACCGCTTGTTCTACTATTATTCCACTCATGGTTTGTTCACCGAGTATATTTTCATTTTCCCTCTGTTGAACACGCACTGGAAACAATGGCACAATAGGTCCGACTGTGGTTTAGGCGATTCTGTTTCGAGTCAAGCTCCTCAAGAATTACCTTACTCTCGGGGCTTGAAAATTGCTTCATATAGTCTCCTCTCTAAGAATTTTGCATTAGTGCTCACTATAACTTCTCTTCGCCGTGGAACTATAAAAAGTCCACCTCTCGCTCCTTTAGGTATCCACAAACAAAGATACTTAGTACGAAAGATTCCAACTCTATGTGGTTCCTTCTCAAGATATCGCCACGAGCACCCTGAGATACTAATATGGTTTAAACTAGGCTCGCACTGCTTCATTAATTCAAGGTGTCTTAGAAACTCGACTGTATGAATCAAGTTCAATAAGTATGTAGCAGTCTCTAAGGCATATCCCCAAAATGATATGGGTAAAGATGAATAACTAAGCATCGATCTCACCATGTCTAGGAGAGTTTTATTTTTCCTTTCTGCAACTCCATTTTGTTGAGGTGTTCCAGTAATGAGAAGTCGTGAACTATCCCCTCGAAAGTAAGTAAAACTTAAACTCTCCAGATAGGTATTCACCGCCTCGGTCAAATCAAAGTTGTTTGATATGGATACCTAATTGCTTTTCTGCCTCAACCTTATATTCTTGAAATTTATTAAAAGTTTCAGACTTTTGGTGCATTAGGTAAACAAAACCATATCTTGAGTAGTCATATGTAAAAGTGACAAAAACACTATACCCACCTCCGTCGAACACGTGACAATGAGGCACGGCATGCACCAATTCCAGCGCTTGTCAAGGCTTATATCCTTTGGCCTTGAAGGGCCTCTTTGTCATTTTACCTTCCAAATAGGATCCACACATTGGTATAGGTTCAAATGCTAGGGAATTTAAAACTCTTCTTTTACTCAAAACTATGTATCTCTGTATTAGATTAATATACCTATTGTTAAATGCCAAAGGTAAGTTTGATTTGATACTTTCCTTTCTTCTTGGCAAGGTGATTATGTCTATTTCAATACCTCAATGGCATTTATATCATAGGACAAGGACTTAAAAATAAAGATTATTCAATAAGATCACCGAACGAATAAAAAAGATTTACTTCTTATTGAAGCGAGTGCAGCTGGCAATATGGCAGTATTGACTAAGCGATTGACATAAACGGAAATTTACTCTTGAAATGCGGAACAAATAAACAATCTTCTAAACATAAAGTCTATTATTCTCAAAAAATAAAACAAGCCCAGTATATGGCCTTTCTGAGAATTAGCTCCTGGTTCCCAGAGTTTGAAGTATCTTTGTCCTTGCTTGGTAGGCAGTGCTATGTTTGAACCATTAGAAGTAACAAACATGATTAGTGGCTCTGAATCAATGATCCATTTATCATTAAAATTCTCCACTAAACGAGCCTCGACAACAGTAAATCACCCATTACGGATTTTGGTGGCACTTTGGGGCAATTAAGACTACTGTGTGCTTCACATTGCTTTTAAACGCCTTTGGCTTCTTCATTGCGTCACGATTTGGTAAGCGTATGTTGCCCTTCTTTCTGTTCATGTTTCCACCCTTAGGTTTCCCTTGGGTTTAATAGAACCCTCTTTAAAATTGATACCCTTACAAGCTCTGTGAGGAAATGCATTTCAGCACTCTGACTCATGCGTATTGAGCCTGGGTGGATCCATCTGTACATATTGTATTGACTTTAGGCTGATTGAAATGTTTGAGGTAATTTACAAGATGAAATCTATCTTCATCTCTTTGAAGTTTTACCCCCATCATGGCTCCAGTTGATATCTTGAAATCATTGCAAGCGATGATCATGCATACCCACCACCGGTCATCTGTGTGTTAATCAAATCGTTGATATGACATATCTCAAAAGAAATGAGTGCTGCAAACATCCCTTTGAAATTGGGCATTCTCTCCATTGTGCAGGGGGTGTTATTCAACAGTCTCGGAATGACCCTTGACAACTGGCGAGAATATAACATCGAAGTGAAGTGTTTGAATTCTCCCAGATACGCATATTAGTGTTGATATATGTTCTTTGACCAGGGATAAGTGACCAGGAATATCGGGACAAAACTTAATTTCCTCATAATCAGGCGATGTATAAGTTCGTTTTCCAATCTTAAGTTATTTCCATCCGATGGTTTTGATTGAAATCATATTTAGAGGTTGAAAAGATGCCATTTACGAGAAAAATTTTTATACATTGTACACACTAATACTCATATATTTATAAATAAACATATATTTTAGTAAATCTAAACAAAATATATTTTAATTTATTTATAAAGCAATAATTTAGTTTCCATAATAAATGCTTTCAAAGTGAAACGATACATTTTATAACAAACAAAAACTTGATCATAAAATGAATAGTATCCAACTAAGTCGAGGTCCGAAAAAAAAAATTGAGGGGTCACTTAGGATTTACTTACATCACAATCTTCTTAAGATGGAACCTTCTAGATAATACACTTTCATTTCAATCATTGTTCATATGACCCATAATAATATTATTAGAGCCTCGTTGGGTTAATAAAATTATGTGGTTTTTGAATCCTTGTCTAATTTGAAATTCTCATGTCTCTAAGAGTTAGTGGTGGTGGGCGGTGATCAATTAACATTTTTAAAAATTATTTAGGTCGATCGATAAAACCAGATCTTGAATTATTCGATGAGGGCACAGCTCATTTATTCTTTGGACCCACAAAAAAAATTCGGATTTTCATAATTATATGTGTCACAGATTTAAAAAAAAAAAAAACAAACAAAATTTAGAAAATTATGCCGCATTATGTGTTGATCTGAATAATATGTGACCACAAATCACATGTATATCGTTGAAGCTGATCTTCCTCCTCTTCATCTCCTTTTGAGTTTTCCCCCATCACTTAGCTTGGCTGATATGTGAAATCATTGCCAAGCGATGATCGCCATGCCCACCGATCATACGTGTATTAATCAAATCAATGATAGCGGCTTGTCTCTCGGAAGCGATACTTTTAGCAAACATCACTTGAGAGTGCGGAGCATTTCTACTCCGTGTCGAGTGTTATTTCTTTGCCTCGAATGACCCATAACACAGAATATAACATGAGTAGGTGTTTTGCATTCTCCTGATCGCGTATTCTTGTTTTTGTTATATCATCATTGACTTAGGGATGTTGGCTTAGGAATATCGGGGAAAAATTTGATTTCTGCAAATCAGGCTTGATATATGGATTCGTTTTCCAATCTTGATCTGCATTTCGAAGAAAAAAAGTATACATTATTACCTGCTAATATTAACTTCGTATATTATACAATAAACATATATTTAGTAAATCGAGAAACAAAATATATTTTATATTTTATTATATGATAATTAGTTTCCATAATAAATGCTCACGATGGGCGGGAGCAGTAACAAATAAACAGTCATCAAAATGAATAGTATCCAACTAAGTCAGGTCTAAAAAATTAGGGTCCTTTGCTGGACTCGCACACATCCCGATCTTCTTAGATAGAACCTTCTAGATAATACACTTTCATTCAATCATTTGTTCATATGACCCATGTATATTATTTGAGCCTCGTTGGATTAATAAAATTATCATGGTTTTTGATCACTTGTTGCCATTTTAAGAACTATACTTAATCTCACAAAGTTAGGTGGTGGGCTGAATCAATCTAATTAAGATCTTAAAATTATTTGGTCGATCCAATGCAGAAGCAGATCATGATTAATGACAAGACCCTATAAATATTTATTATTTGGACCTTAAAAAATTGAGATTTTCATAATTATATTTATAAGATTTTAAAAAAGCAGAATTTAATTATGCACATGTATATCATTGATGCGAAGATAATATGACACCACTGATCTATATATATGTTATCCATATGACTAAAAGCAATGTTACGAATATAATTTAATCATCCATGAATAAAAAAATAATATATGAGTTACTTGAAAAAAAAAAGCCCCGATCCATGGTTTTCTGAAAAAAAAGAAAAAATCAAGCCCGATAACACTTATTACTTGTTATTAATCCGGTCGTGACTTTGGTTCGGCCCGGAGTCCATTTGGTTGATTGCGACCCAGAGGCCCAGTGAAATTGAGTTAAAACCCAAAACTCTAAACACCACGACATGGAACCCTAGCAGTAAGCCATCATTCCATTATCTTTATACCTGACAGACCACTATCGAAACCACGACGTGCGGAGAATCTGCGAATCACGGAGGCGAAGCCCTTTCCACGCTCTCAACGCGGCTGATAGAAACCACGTGAAGCCACATACAATGCAGCTTGTGGGGTCACATGAGAGACTAATCAGTGGTGGTTGCTTTAAATTGTAAACAGTGTCATCTCTGCCATTCTATCCCGATGGCCATTTGTCATTTGGATGTACGTAGCCTGCAATGATACCAAGCAGTCACCGCGTGTCTGATATTCTCAGGGTTCTTCAATTTTCTTAACCATTTCTTTTCATTAGTCTTGAAATTTTACAAAAAATAATCCACATTCTGCAATAAAATGGGTATGCGAAAATTTACAGATGATCAGAAAATAAAAAAGAAGGAAACCCTAATCATATGATTCATGTACTTGTTCAGCAGGTAAATACACAGAAAACTCATTCACCATGGATTGAAGGGCAAACCTTACAATTATTCATTAAACATCATGACAAAAATCATATTAAACATCGGAGAACATGTAGATGACAAATATAGAAAACTAGGTGCCGTATTCTTGTCAACCACCCAGAAATACATGAAATTGTTTAGATCAAATTGAAGATTTAATCACCACGGAAGCTCATTTTCCAATTGAATTAATCGGTGAGGCTAGAATCATCCTTGATTTAGAATATTCGATTTAATTCTGCTGTCTCAACTGATCATATACGTACCTTGTGGGTTCTAACGATGCACACCACAAAATAACTGAATCTTCAGCCCATCTCGAGGTGATGGAGTAGCGTGTGGGCTGTGAATCACTAAGAAAAGATGTCTTTCTACGGCTATTCTCTATATTTAATTCGATTCGAATTTAGGGTTATGTGCCTGGCTCTGTGACCCATTCGCCTCAGAAGCTGTTACATCAATTGAAGCTGGTGAATCCATGCGTGCATGTATAATTGACTTTAGACAATTGAATGTTTAGGCGGTGATTGCAAGATGAGATCTATCGTCATCTCCTTTTGAAGTTTTGCCACCATCACTTAGCTCGGCGATATGTGAAATCATTGCAGTATTGATCCTTCACACGCCCACCAATCATCGTGTATTAATCAAATTAGTGATATGACTTATGCTCTCCCGAAGCGGTACTTTGTAAACATCCCGCCGAGTGCGGAGCATTTCTCATTTGTCGAGAGGGTGTTATTGCTCGAATGACCCTTGACAGCGAGAATATAACATCGAAGTGAAGTCTTTGCATTCTCCCCAGTCGCATGTTACGATTTTGTTATATCATTGTACTAACCAGGGATAGATGGCTTAGGGGTATCAAGAAAAACTTGATTTCCTCGTAATCGAGCAGATGTATAAGTTTTCCAATCTTGAAAGTTATTTCCATCCAGTAGTTTTGATTCAAAATCATAGCTAGAGGGTTGAAAGATACCATTTTACAAAAATGTATACATTGTACACACTAATATAATAGTATATTATCTGATAAACATATATTTAGTAAATCAAAAACAAAAATATAGTTCTTTGTTTATTGTAAACTAATAGGCTAGTTTCCATAATAAATGCTCAGGTGGGCAAGACATTTATAACAAACTAAAACTTAATCATAAAATGAATAGTATCCGACTAAGTCGAGTCAAAAATGGGGTCCTTGCAGGATAACACATCTAATCTTCTTAGATAGAACCTTCTACAGATAATAAACTTTCATTTAAATCCATTGTTCATATGGCCCTTAATAATATTATTGGAAACTTTCAGTTTGGAAGTTAATAAAATTATCGTGGTTTTGAATCCTTGTTTAATTTAAAATTCTCTTAATCTCTAGAGTTGTCGGTGAGTGGATGAGGTGTCTAATTAGGTTTAAATTATTTAGATCCCAATCCGATAAAAACACGATCATGATTGTCCGTGGGGCTTCACATGACCATTTTTATTGTGGATTTCAAAAAATTAAGGATTTTTTCATAATTCATCTTTATCTAGATTTAAAAAAAACAAAATTTAATTATGCACATGTATATCATTGATGCGAGATAATATGGCACCACAGTGCATATGTCATGTTATCCACGACTAGAAAACATATTTTTTGAATATAATTTAATCATCCATGAATAAAATATATGAGTTAATGAAAAAAAAAAAAAAAAAGGAGGCCCCAGTCAAATGGTTCTTAGAAAGAAAAGAAAAACAAACCGAACACTTGAGCCTTGTTGTACAATCCCGAATCCCAGCTTTAGTCTGGCCCCGTCCATTTGGGTTCGATTTGCAGGCTTGGAGGCCCCAAATTGAAAGTTTGAGTTAAAACCGAAACTCTAGCACTGACATGAAACACTAGTCGGTATGGCAGTCCGCTGTGCGCCACTCGAGGCAGACCGCCGGCGAGGCGGTTTGGAGAGAAGTCTGCAAATCAGTCGACGAAACCACTCCCTTTCTCTCGCATGGCACGGTGGAGAGCATGATGTGCTGAACGTATGAGGGTGCGATGAAACGCGTCGTGATGGTTCGGCCTTAAATTTATCGACGTGTTATTCAGCAAACTTAACCGACCGTTTGTCATTTGGATGTCTATAGCGCCAGCGGCCAGCCTAAGCAGTCGCGTGTCACAGGGGTGTTCAGCGGGTTCTTCATATAACCGCTTATGTTCTTCATTAGTCTTCAGATTTAAAAAAATAATCCACCTTCCCTAATAAAATGGTGTGCAAAGTGCAGATGATCGAGAAAATAAAACAAGAGGAAACCTAATCATATGATTATCCCTTATTCTGTAGGTAAATACACAAAAAACTCTACATGGATTGAAGAGCGAACCACGATTATTCAGTAACCATCCGCCCAAGACAAAAATCATATTAAACATCGAACATACGAATCGAAACAAATATGAAAACCTAAATTTATATATTGCTAATCGCTTTTAAATATTAAATTGTTTAGATCAAATTGAGAGTTAATCACCTATTACTCTGACCACAATTGTAGAATAATCAACAGCGGAAGCTAGAATCATCATGTGATTTAGAATATTCAATTTAATTGCGAACTAATATAACCCGGTCAGGATCATTACCTTGTGGATTTACTGAGAGAAGTATGCACATAAGAGCATGATCTTCAAACTATCTCGGTGATGGAGCGGCGTGTAGGCATGAACCAACACAGAAAGATGTCTTTTTCTGCGGCTATTCTCTATATTGTTCAGATTCAAGATTTGAAGTTATATTATCTTTCTCTGCATTTATAGAGTCTGAGGCCTAGAATACTTAATAGCCATTTGGGCCTCCACACCTTAGAGACTAGTCATTGTGTGAACCCATTTAGTGTTTAAACGCTTGGACTTACTTGTATAGCGAATCAGCGAGGGACCTTGAGCATGAGGGTAAAAAACAGGAAAACTCTAACAGAAAATTAAAGCAGAATCTCTCCAAAGATGTTCTCTAAAAGTGGTCGAATCATTGTCGAGGTTGAAGGACAATCGAAGCGACTAATAGTAAATGAATAAAAATGTTGATTACGACTCATAACGGACAATTTTGAGGCTTAACTCCAATTTTGTCTTATCAGAAGAAATCATAAATCTCCTTAGCTGTGTAAGACATCCATCTCGTAGCTATTGTGTAGAGACATCCATCTCCTTCGCTGTTGTGTAAAGGAGGTCTTATAGGAGTTAACACCATTTTGGTTATTTACCCTTATAGGTTGGAGAGACACATAATAGGTTGACATGGCTCTTTCATGGGCAAAAACCATTATTTGGGTTAACCTTTAAAGTCTAAAAACTTCTTTTATTTATCTATTTTTTTTGGTAAAAAACAAAGTTGTTTATAAATGATGTTCGTACAACTCTTTTCAGTTTTTTCATTTGATTGAGATTTGTTAAATGTGGTGTTACTTAAGCAATTCTTGTATGCATAGACACACATCTCTTTCTACATAAAAAAGCATGTTTTTAGATTATCAATCCAAGGTAACAAATATACAGAATATTGTTTCTGATAACCATGATGAGGTAATAATGATTAGAGCTCTTAGTTTTTTAATATTTTTGTGTTGTCATGTTGCTACATATGATTTTTGGATTCGAGATAACATTATTATTCATTTTCTAAAGGCAGTTATTAAAACACCTAAAGAAGAATCACGGTCATCTTTTGGAAATCGATCAAAAGACTTATTAAACTTGTTTAAAACTTGTCTGCGATGTAAAGTTAAAAGTATTAAAAAAAGATGGAATGAAAACTTGACATAGAGAGGCACAAGATCGGTAGCCACTCATTTGATTTGTCTTTGGAAGTGAAGGGTTTATTTCTATTGGACTTCCGATTTTAAGTTTTATGAAAAGGGACATCTGTTGCTGGCCAGTGATCATTTTGGGAAATGGTGTATAAGGAACCTCATATTTTGGATCTAATAAGTGATAGACTCAATCCCACCATTACCAATCTTAGGTGATGTCTTTCTTTCTTTTCCCAAAAAATTTCTGTTTGGCATAATACTTGTGTATAGTTATGCTTTGCATGGGCCAATTTATGATCTTTGCAACATGTGCACGGATCATGGGAAGGCACAGATTATGGGAACTTTTTTTTTCGTTTCTTTTAATTTAATATTTATATATTTTAAACAAGGGTTGACTTACAAATTTATGGAACTATCCAGTTTTCATATCTCTTAGTCAAAGGATAGCATATAGAATACTTATTAACACAAGTATTTTACTGGCGTTAGCTTCATTGTAGTCATAGGTTTTCATGTCTTGATCAAAAAGATAGCATATAGGCCACCCATTAACACAAATATTCTCTTCTATTGATATCTTTTGGAAATCAATTAAAGCTTGGGTAAAAACATTGTAAAGTAAAGGTAAAAAGTAAGAAATGGTGATGAAAACTTGATATAGAAACCTGAAGATCATTGACACTTATTTGATTAATTGGTTGTCTTTTTTGAAAGTGAAAGTTCCATTCTATTGGACTCAATTTTTAAGTTTTATACAAAAGGGACACCTATTTATTTTACAAAGACCATGAACCATTTGGGAAATAGTGAGAACTATCTATATTTTGGATGTGCTAAGTAGTAGACCTAATCCACATTTCTCAAAATAATTAGGTAACATATGAAAATTTTCTTTCTTTTTTTCTAAATTTTCTTTAATTTTGGCATAATACCTATGCAGTGATGATTTTCATGGACTCTCATCTCTGCACCGTAGGCATATCTCATGGAAACTTTTCAAGACATCTTCATTGGAAAAAAGTATTAATGGTAAGTTTTCCATTTGGAAACGTGTCTTTTAATTTAATATTTAACCATTTTAAACAAGCGTTGGCTTGCCAATTTATGGAACCATCCAACCTTTATGCATCGCAATCACTGTCTTAGTAGAAGGAGATGAGTTTATATTGAACATCTTTTAAATGGAAAATGTAGCAAAGAAAAACGCAATTTTACATGAAAGTATAGGATACCCAATTAGATTAAGAAATTGCCTTCATTAATTAAGCTACTTTTGTCATGCATAAATTTTTTTTTGCACCTGGCAGTATGGAAGCACATTAGAAAAAAAATACAAAACTCATGCCTTACATTTTAGTCTGAGGCGTGTGTATGCACATTAAGGAGTGCATTATCTATTTATCTTTCTACGAGTTATTTAGTTCTACCACATGAATCTTTCATTTATTATTTATTATTTTTTTGCATTAAGTGGTCATTGAGATTGATAAAAATTTGAATATGTTGTGGCCAAGATTTATCCCTTATATACCATTCATTTAAAGATCAACAACTCAATTGCTTAGTCAATAAGTTAATAGCCGTATCACGTTGACTTTATTTTATAATGTTAGTGTTAGGTTTGATAACTTAGTTCTATCGATCCCGACGAAAAGTTTTGTAGTGCGACATTATGGACTTTTTGGGATTAGTGCAAGAGTCATGTTTGAGTTGTACTTGGGTCATCTAAGAGTCGTGCTTGAGTTGTGCTTGGGTCGTGCAAAGGTTATGCTTTGCCCTTGTGATATGGGCATGCCAGGTGGTATACTATATGCTCAAATTTTGTGACTCTATAAATTAATAGTCACCATAGGCTAATCTTGTACTTCGATTATATAGAAATGGTGCCCGAAGACATCATGTTTTTTGGATACAATGAGCGGTAGACTCAATCCACACATTCCTCAAATAATTAGGTGATGTCTTTCTTTCTTTTCTAAAATTTCTTTAATTAGCATAATAATTGTGTAGTGGCTTGTTGTGATTTAAGTGACTTATAAAACAATGCGGTAATCTTAATCTTCTAGAGTTTTAGATTTAAAAATCAGTGGTTGTGGGCAAAAAAATGTCTTTACCATTTCATGTATTTACATGTGTCTTTGAAAATAAATGGTTATTTATCCTGAAAAACAATGAGGGTATTTTTGTCAAAATTTAATAAAAAGTTATATTCCCGAAATTTAGCTTTGAAAATGTCTTTTAATCAAATCACTCTAAAGTTTACCCTTATAAGTAGAGTTATGAACCATATCAAAGAAAAAACTTTGGAAGATTAAGATTAACATATTGCTTTATAAGTCTTCTCTTAAATGACAAATAAGCCACTTGCACTTTCTTGCAAAATTGGTGCAGAGCAAAACTCGGATAGAACTTAATCCTCCACAAACCTCTTAACTTTCTGATGCTGGTGATGATCAAGTACTGAACCCGGTAATTCGGTTCTTGAAGTTTGGCACTCGAAAGAGAGAGGATAGTTGGATAACCCTGCAGCGGTCCTTCACGTGCGACCTTCTTAGTCATGTTTGTCAATGATTGTTGGCAAAATTCTCACCGTGATTGCGCCATCAAGGTTCTTGGACGCTTGTCCTTTCAGCCACTCTTAGAGAATTCGTTGCTCGGTCCTTCCTTGTCCAAGTGAGTCATTTCCTTATTCTTTATTCTTGATAATTTTATTTCTTACTTCAATTGATGTTTGGTTCTTTGCAAAGTCTCCATAAAGGAAAAAAAGTGTTGTTCTTTTCTTTTCCTCTTCTTATAATGCTTGGTCTTTTGGATAATCGGTAATGTGATTCTTGAAATTATTGTTTTATTTAATTACTTGTCTTGTTCCTTCAGAATGTTTAAAGAAAATGAAGTGTAGGCGTCTTAGTTTAGCCTTCTGGCCGAGCTTATCAAGTGTCCATGAAGTGTTCCACGTCTCCATGCTCCGAAAATATACTCCAGACCCAGCTCATGTGGTGGATTGGGGAGAGATTACGGTTGACACAGATGAGACCTTCATGGAGGGACTTAGTATGCCATCATGTGGATAAATGGGATCGGGTTTGCGGCATAAAGATTGTGCGATAGTGAGTCTTGTGTGTAGGAGTGAAGGAGCTGACTTGAGATGCGAGGGACGTACGATCTGGGGCCACCTCATCCTTTCTGTTGAGGATGAAGGTGTGTTTGTCTAATATTGGAAGTCTAATATTGGAACTAGAATAACTATTGCATATGCATGTGTTTGTGTGTGCTAGTGTGTGTGAATTTCGACGACGAAATTCTTTTAAGGGGGGAAGAATGTAAAACCAGGGAAAAAATTGGAAATTTTCAAAAATTGAAAGATGATAATAATAATAATAATAAATTGCAGAATGGTTCGGGAAACTGAAAATTCTCTAGATCTCGGATCCATAAATAATTTGCGTCGTTAAATTCGTCTCGCAATCTAGTGACTAGAAAAATTCAGTCGAATTATGAAATGATAGATTTTTCAGAGTTTGAGTGGTGAGTTGTCGATGACCCGAGGGCGAGATTTTTTACGGAATCTCGGGGTAGGAAATAACTAGAGTTAAGTTCATTCAGTGGTCAGGCGAAAGAAATAAATTGTTTGAACGTAAATGGCAGGACGGTCATGGACCTTGGAGCGAGAAGTGGGCCACTGCGTCCCAGCAAACTTAAAAGGAAAGAGAGAAAAAGAGGACATTTTCTCCCCCATTTTGGGAATTTCAAACAGGGGGTTGAGTTAGAGAGAAATGAAGAGCTCTCATTCTCACGATCTCACAGTCGGGTGGTCGAGTCGTCGGCTTGAATTTAAAGTTCATCTACTCGATGAGGGCTACATGTGGGCATCGACAACAAGCAATTTTGTCGAGGATTTCGTGTTTGGAGAAGAAAAGTTAGAGAGAGAAGCTCCACCTTCTCTCTTAGATCTACGGAGCTCGAATGGTCATCTCACATCGGGCCTAGACTTAAAGTCGGAGTACTCGTCATGGGTAACGCGTGGACACCAAAATCAAGAATTTTCATCGATGATTCGAGCGGAAAGTTAGGCAGTGGGTTTGGCTTAAGTTATTAGGAGGTTTCGATCTTTCCTCACAGGTAGGAATTCCTATAAGACTTATTTTCCATCTAGAAGTCGTTTTGGTGTTAGTTTGAGCCTTAGGGGCTGTTTGGATGGTGTTTAGAGAGCAAGAAAAATGCATTTTCTAGATTCTTTGTTCATATGGGGCCTCCCGACTTTGGGCCGGCCCTGTAACTCTCGTCAGAGACTCAGTTCAGTGTTCTTGGGTATATGGGAAAGCAGCTGAGTGCAGAATCTATCCATATATAACTTAATGCAATTTGAACTCGTATTATGTCCGAAAATGATGAAAAATAGTAGGCCCCTGCTGGTTTTGCTAGTAAGTCACTGGTCATATGAGGCCTCTAACTTCGGACGACCATAACTTTCTCGTCCGAACTTTGATTCATGTGTTCTTAGACTCTACGGACAGCCCCTTGAGTCTAGAATCTGGCCATATTCTTGTGAATGGAATTTAGTGCCCACATATTTTATGAAAATTTAATTGTAGCAACAAATGTGCAAATTGATTGGTTGTGATGGCGCGTGTGGTCTAATACATTGAAATTGGTGTATGTTGGTTGGTGATTATATGCATGTTGATTGGTGATTATATGCATGTTGATATAATTATCCATGATGCTTGGGGAAATGCATGAGTTTGTGTATGATTGAGGCCATTGCATGGCTTGTTGTAGGCTACTTGTGGACTTGATATGTCACAATTAGGCCTAGAGGTTAAAGTATGTCTTTACTCGAGTGGCAATGACTTATGATGTCAATGTATGCATGTATTGATTTGTTGGCATGAATCGTGTGAATTAATTGGAATTTATGTGTTCATTGATATAACTTTCCACTTGATGCATGGGTTGAAATGCATGAGTAGACATCTTTATTATAGCACTTTAAATATATATGTACCGTGAGTGATAGAGCAATGGCATATTGCATTTGCCTTTATGCCATAAGTACATCGCATGAAATGGGTGTGAGTGCATGGGAAATCAGCATTTTGCTTAGTGTTGATGTTGGTTTTAGGTCTAGGGACTTTCAAAGTCTAAAGGTCTCATGAATAATCGGAGGTTGCCCAACATGGCTTTTGAGCAAGCGGTTGTATCGGGTATGTCGTCAAATTATATCGAAGGGTTGTCCACAATTTTTATCCAGTATGTTCAATAGGGTATATCGGAGGTTGTCGATAGATTTTGATATCGGATTGTCAGTGAGTTTTCAAAAAAAAAATCTTTTGTTTTGAAAACGATTTTCATACATGGCATATTGCATATTGAGAGGAAGTCGGTGAGGACTTGGTACATGGATCATGAGTGGCATTTCATTCATTATCATATGATTCCATTCTAGGATTAAACATAATGATGATTGGAATATGCTTATGGCGTGGCTCGTGCATGTACACTTAGGTGGGGAGTGGCCTTGTAGGATTTCACTCATTAGGCATTGCTCTCGGTCGTGGGACCCCTTCGGTCTGAGGGGATGTGTAGGGAGATGGTGCTCACTAGAGGCCCAGATGTGAGAAGAAATCAGAATTGGCTTCGATTTATATTTTATGTAAAACATGTATTAGAATTCTTAATTTTGATATATGTTTTGTATAAAAAAAATTAGTGTAAATTCAAACTCTTATGTGGACTATGGTCTATAGTCATGTGCTTATATATGTTTGAGTATGGATAAATGGGCCACATGTGGCCATTTTTACTAAATATGTGGACAGATATTAGATAGCTGTATAATATTAGGACGAGGTTGTCATGTAATTACGGGGTTATATTTTGGGCAAACTTCGTCTGAGGAGACTCTGTCAGATTTTCGTTAAATCCTGGGTTTCGGAAAAAGGGGACTCAATGGTGTGATGCTGAGTTACCCAACATCCACGAATCTTCCATGGGTTGACGGGTTGTCAACGGACCCTCGGGATTTTGGGCGTCATAGATTGGTATCAAAGCTTAGGTAAACGATTACCTAGGGAGCTTGGGTGTGGGTATCCACAAGTATGGTTCTGATACCAGCTTCACAGCATGGTATTAGAGCATAGGTATCTGGCCCCACCTAGGGCTTGAGGACATGGGGTTTTGGTAGTGCTATTATTAGTGAAATTATTACCGGCGTCGTAGCTTGGTGTTAAAGCCAGGTTCATGATTACCTAGTGCTTGGTGTATTTGATACCGGCGTCACAACATGGTATCAAGGTATAGGTATGTGATTACCTAGGACACAGATGGGCATGGGTTTGAACCATTACATTCATCTTATTGTGATTCATGTTGTGCTACATGATGTATGTTGCGTGATTGTGTTTTACAAATTCACGTGAATTATACATGAGTACAGGATGTATATAGGAAAGGATAGACACTAGGATTGCAGACATAACCTTAGAGTTCGGAAAAAGAACCAGCAGGATAGTTGGATATGGATGTTGATTAGTAGTTGGCATATGCCTTGCTAGAGAGCAATGAGTAGAATCTCCGATTTTCTATTCGACATATGTAAATGGAAAATAGAGGGAGAGGACATAGAGGTGGTGGGCGGCTGATGGCCCAGGCATACACCGGCGCTTTGCGACAAGCTTTCATGAAGGGCAGTTACGTACTAGAGCGGATGACATCGTTGTCATTGCCTCAATCGGGACGCGGGGCGGGATTACCCTCGAGGCGGGGGACCTAGAGTTATGGGACACCTCGGTCAGGTCATCGATGGGACACGCCTGAGACCATGACATGTTTCTCACTTTTGATCACGGACGAGAGACAGGTATTAGTCACCGAGTGCGGCACATGCACGGGGTGTTCGTAGACATGCGGAGGACGAGGCATGGGTCGGTCGAGGACGGGGCACATGAAAGCTAGGGACATCGGGGATCTAAGGGTTTGTCTACGCCATCGTACCCTGGCGAGACGGATCAGCCAGTCATAGGGAGATGCGTTTACGCTATCTCGCTTATGGGCAAAGATATTATTTGATTATGGTGCATCGCATTCATTCATCGCTGCATCAGTCGTGAGAGAGTTGGGTCTAGAGATTGAGACCTTGGAGGAGCCTCTGTATGTGAGTTCTCCCTAGGGATTAGGGTGAATATAGATATGATATGTCGAGGTTGCGAGCTAGAGATCTCCGGGATTCTGCTCATAGTGGACATGAGGGTCATGGACGTGTCGAGGAGTTCGGCCGTCGTCCTTGGGATGGGCCAGTTGACGGCATACAGGAGTCGATCATCGATTGGCGTAGGAGGTTACCACCTACACGGGGCTGATTTTCGTGTTACATTTCGGGGGGGCCAAGCCTGATATTTTCCACTAGGCAGGTGTACGATTCGGTCAGCGCGGACCGATTGATGGATTTGGCTATGCCACGGAGGGCTAGTGAATCGGACTTGGGTGCGCCTTGAGTAGTGTCTGAAATGCGGATGTTTTCGGATGAGCTACCGGGATTACCTCCATAGAGGGATGTGGACTTCTGTATTGAGTTACACCCTGGCAAGTTGCCAATCTCTATGACTCTGCATAGGATGACACCAGTTGAGTTGCAAGAACTCAAGGTTCGAATCTGAGGATTCTTTGGGCTGAGGATTCATCAGGCGAGCACTTCTGTGGGGCGCTCAGGTTCTATTTGCGAAAGAAAGAAGAATGAAGACCCTTGATTATTACGCCGACTAAACGGTTAAACGGGTTACGATCAGTGGTACCGATTCTTAGAGATTGATGACTTGTTTAATCAGTTGAGAGGCTTGTGATTCTCTGCCAAAAGATAGACTGTCACCTTTGGTTACCATCGGTGAGGGTTAGGGAGGCGGATAATACCTAAGACAACGTTCGAACGCAATATAGAACTTTGAGTTCACGGTGATGCCCTTTGGATTGGCGAATGCGCCCTTGACATTCATGGATCTCATGCGTAGGGTATTTGACCACTATCTGGATCGGTTGTCGTGATGCCGTAGATGACATTACGATCACACTCCCGGTCGGAGAGGGCATGAGGATCATTGAGAATCGTGCGACTTACGAGAGATCATCAACTATACACGAAGTTCGTTAAGTGCGAGTTTTGAGAACTGCGGGGTGAATTCTTGGGGCATGTGGTGTCGGCTTAGTGTCGATGCAAAACTGAGAGGTGAGGCTATTATGGTAGGAGAGGCCCGAAGTCGATCTTGAATCTGTGTTCTTGAGATTGGTAGGGTATTACAGGAGGTTCATTGAGGATTTCTCCCTACTAGCGGCACCTATGACGAGATTGACCCGAAAGGAGGTTAAGTTCGAGTGGAATGACCTGTGCGAGAAGGCATTCTAGGAGTTGAAAAGAAGGCTTACTTCAGCCCCCGATGCGATGGTCGGGAAGGGACCAGTACCGCAGTGTATTGTGATTCCTCGAAAGGTGGGGCGAGAAATCGTTTTGATGCAGTCAGGGAGAGTGATAACATGGTTTTCTTAGTTGAAGAATCATGAGCGAATTACCCTACGTGATTTGGAGTTAGGCGACGTAGTGCTTTGCCTTAAAGATTTGGGCGCTCTGTACGCTATGGTGGCGGTTTGAGGTATTTCAAACCATGGGTGCGAGGTATATTTTCACATGGCGGGGCCTGGTATGAGACAACAAATCGAATCGATGTATGGAGGGTTATGACTTGCTTTGCATTGCCATCAGGTGGAGTGTGGTGCATAGTGGGAGTGTAGAGTCTGGCTGATGGTTTGAGTGGCGGATGCTCGAGGCTGGCCAAACGGAGTTTAGGCGCATTACGAGTTATCAGGCGAGTATAAAGATGGCACCCTACGAGGATTTGTATGGGAGGCCATGTCAATCAGGTTCTTTGAATGAAAGGTGGGGAGAGCTCAGTCATTTGGTCAGGATCGGATTAGAGACACCTCGGAGAGGTGGGTTTGATCTGGGTAATTTCTTCTCATTTCAGGCCCAGGCATAAGAGCTATGTTGATAGCGGCGATCAACCCTTAGAGTTTGAGGTTAGCGATCACGTCTTCTTGAAGGTGGTGCCCCAAGAGGGTGGTCGGGTTTGGCGGGCGAGGGGAAGGCGTCGTAGGGTTCATTGGGCGCGAGATACTCGAGATGGGTGGGCGTGTAAGCGTCTTATTTAGCCTACCCGAGCTTATCAGGTGTCCATGAAGTGTTCCATGTCTCTATGCTCCGGAAATATACTCCAGATCCAGCACATATGGTGGATTAAGGAGAGATTACTGTTGACACAGATGCGGGACGCCGTCTGGAGGACCCGATATGTATCATGGATGGCAGGATCGAGTTTTCTGATGCGAATTGTCATTGATGAAAGTATTATGCTTAGCAGAAGTGGAGGGAGAGGCTTAGGAATGAGAGGGACACGATCACGGGCCACCTATCCTTTCTGTTGAGGTTGAAGGTGTGTTTGTCTAATGTGGAGTCTAATGTTGGGCCCAGAATAACTATTGCATATGTAGCATGTGTTTGTGTGTGCTGGTGTGTGCAGTGGCCAGTTTCGATGGCCAAAATTCTTTTAGAAGAATGTAAAACCGGGAAAAAAAATTGGAAATTTTCAAAAATTGAAAGATATTAATAATAATAATAATAAATTACCATAATAATAGTTCGAGGAGCTTGAAAAATTCTCTAGATCTCGGATGACGAAACGAATTTTCAGTTAAATTTGTCTCACGAAATCTAGTGACCCAGAAAAATTTCGTCGAATTCTAAGACAATCGGAATTTTTTATGAGTTTCTTAGTGGTGAGTTGCCAATGACTCCATGGGCCAGGGTTTCTTTGAGAATATCGGAGTCAGGAAATGCTTGGAGTTAGAAGTTCATTTAAAATGAATTGAACTGAAAAAGAAATAAATTGTTTCGGGACATAAATGAACCGAGACGGGTAATGGAGCGTGGAGCGAAGTGGGCCTAAACCTAAAAAAGGAAAATAGAAGAAAAATAGGACATTTTCTCCCCATTTTAGGAATTTCAGACAGGGGGTTGAGTTAGAGAGAGAAAGGAGAGAAACTCTTCCTTCTCTCCACGATTTATGGAGATCGGGTGGTTGGAATGCGCCGGTAGAGATTTAAAGTTCATCTACCGGCGGGGGGCTACGGCATTAGTGCAGGCGACCGCCTTGATTTCGTCGAGGATTTTGTGTTTGGAAAAGAAAGTTAGAAGAAGCTCCGCTACTCTGCAAGATCTCTGAATAGATAAGATCATCTCGCGTTAGACGGACTTAAAGTCGAATTGCTTAGTCGAGAGCGGCCAGCGTGGACAGGAAATCGAGAGAATTTTTCGTCGATGATTCGAGTGGAAAGTTTGGGAGGCTGTGGGTTTCAAGCTTTCGGGTCTTCGGGAGGTTTCGTCTTCGCTCCAAGAGGTAGGGAACCTTCCTACTCGGGCTTATTTTCCATTTAGAAGTCGTTTTGGTCTTGGTTGAGCCTTGGCACATTTGGATGGCGTTTGGGAGCAGCAGCATTTTAAGGTTACTATTCATATAGGGCCTCTCTGACTTTGCTTGGGTGACCTCGCGTTCTTAATACGAACTCCAATTCGGTGTTCTTGGACTCTATGAGAGAGCCCTTTAGTCTAAGTCATCCATATATAACAATGCAATTTGAACTCGTATTATCGTAAGAAAATGAAAATAGTGGAAGCCCTCTTGGTTTTGCTTGCAGTAAGTCACTATTCATATGAGGCCTCCAACTTCGGACGACCATAACTTTCTTGTTCGAACTTTGATTCATGTGTTCTTGGACTCTACGGAAAGCCTCTTGAGTCTAGAATCTGGCCATATTCCTGTGAATGGAATTTGGTGCCCACATATTTTCTGAAAATTTAATTGTAGAACCAAGTGTCTGAATTGGCAGTTTGTGATGGCGCGATATGTGTAATACATTGAAATTGGTATATGTTGGTTAGTGATTATATGCATGTTGATATAATTATCCATGAGGCTTGGGGAAATGCATGAGTTTGTGTATGATTGAGAGCAATACATGGCTTGTTGTAGATACTTGTGGATTTCGATATGTCCGCAATTAGGCCTAGAGGTTATAGTATGTCGTTACTCGAGTGGTAATGACTTATGATATCAATGTATGCGTGTATTGATATGTTGGCATGAATCGTGTGAATTAATTGGAATTTATGTATTCATTGATATAACTTTCCAATTGATGCATTGATTAGTGCTCAAAATGTGCTATTTTGAACCTTGTTTTATTACGGGTTTAGTACTTTTATTAACAATCAACATAGTGTGATTGGCACGTGGAGTCCAGCTATGCTACTGATGGCATTTTATGGAAAATTTTGCAGTTTTACAAAAATTTATTTATGCCAAATTGTTAGGTGATCAAGCACGAAGAATTGAGTCAAACTGTTGTATTGCGGATCGAGACGGGAAGGAAATAAAAGGAGAAAATGCAGGGGTGGGTGCGGGGAGATTTGCGGGCTGGTGCCGAGCATGTGTTTGCGGCTTTGAGAAATTTTCGCGAGGTTACTGCTCAACTAAATCTGAATTTCGCACCTAACGCCTTTATTCGTCAATACGATATTGTTCATTCATCACACCTTTATTGGCTTCCCTGCGCTAACACCTTTTGACTCCTTTTTGTCACTTTTGGTTTTCTTCCCATTTTATCCCTTTATGTGCTTTTGATTTTGGTTCTTTTGTAATTTTGTAGTTTTGATGATTATATAGCTCCTATACCCACTTTGTGAACGAGGAACTTTGCTCATTAATAAATAGGTGGGAACCTTCCCGGCGGTTCAGCCTCTTTTCCTTACTTTCTCTCACCTGTTAAGCCAAATACTCTGTAGCAACTCGGAGTGAGATCATAAACCTCTCATCCACCGTGTGTCTGGGTTCAAAAAGGTTCTGGGTTCTCATAGTTGATCGCGGTGATTGTTATAAGTTTTTGTATTCCTCCTCGACCAGGTTCAGTCCCTTCGATGTCGTCTTAAATGGCTACATTGCTTGGAAATCTTTTAGGTTCGGTGGATGCTTATTGTGGTCAGAGATTCGATGGATGCCATTTGATGATCGCGTAAGGCAGATTGAGAGATAGTTTCCGGAGTTAGTGATAACGTTCGATAAATGCCAGTATCTTTGAAGAAATTTATTAGGTTCGATTTTATAGCTAAATGAAGATCAGGTTACGGAAATGACTATATAGGTCATCCTCCCGATGCGAAATGTTCAAAGACACGAGTGATCTTTGGGAACCCGAAATCAATGACGACACTTGAGGATACTTCTTTTACATTTTATTGTATTTAAATTTTTAGTTTTCCAAACAATACCTAACTGTTTTTACGAGCCCAATCGAACCAAATTCACATTTTGGCCTTCCTTGTAAGTCATTTGTGCGAAAAGCCCATCCGGTTAGACCACTGAACCGCTATCTACTTGAGCGACTTTGCGCTGCGAAATGATAGGAATCTAGGATATAGATTTTTTGTTGATTAAGGACACCTATTGTGTACGAATCATGCATGGGTTGAAGCCATGAGTAGACATGGACATAGCACTCATATATATGTAGCATGGTGATGAGCCAATGGCATATTGCACATTGCATTTATGCCGCAGAATACGCATCGCGTAGAAATGGGTGTGGTGCATGGGAAAATCAGCATTGTGTTTGGTGTTGATGTTGGTTTGATGCAAGTCTGAGAATCTGAGAGTCTCATGAATAATCGAAGGTTGCAACATGGCTTTTAGACAAAGTCCCTCATCTTTTCTCCCGAAGAATCTCACCTCGATCTGATCAAACCCAAATGCTTCCATGTATCCATCCCCATAAATGGGTCGAGTTCTTAACAAATTACCATACAAATAAAATAAAGTAAACACTAATTTGGGGTGACTTTATAATGTAGTAAAGCTGTCTTGATAGGACTCGAACTTGAACATGTCTTTTTGTATGTCTACCTTTCAAAACTTTGAATGCTGCTAGGCATGTGAACTAAATTTCTATATAAACACTTATATAATAAAGCCCAGGTGAAGTAAGTAATTATGAGTGATAGTAGTTTCTTAAGCAAAATACTGTAAAGATATTTATGCTTATGCTAAAATTTTAAAGTGATAGACATAGTGTAAAAGGTTACTTATTTAAAGGAAAAAAAAATAGATCCTGATATCAAGTAATAAATATCTGCTGACTTCTTTTAAAAAAACATTCACAACTATTTGTTTAACATTTCTTTTAATCGATTAATAAAAATCAAGCATGAAAATTCTCTGGCTAAAAACATAAATCTTTTAGGTTAAATGAAAAATCTCAATCTATTCATAATAAAGTTCCTTACTTGCTTACCGCAAAAAGAAATATGTCAATCTAGGCTATTTAGATTTTATGTCTGAAATTTAACCTTCAAAGTCATTATTCTTTACTTGATGATCGTGATTTTAAGTCCAGTCTCTCGAAAAAAAGTCTAGAATGATGGGATGTGTGTAAATGTAAAAGAAAAGCAATACAGCTTTGTACTAAAATCACTATTCTTTACCGCCTAATGATTTTAAGTCTAGAATAATGGGGTGTGTGTAGATTTTATGTCTAGGCTTTAACATTTAAAATTATATTCTTTCCTTAATGATTTTAAGTTCTAAATAATGATGTGTGTGGGCGTGTTGGTAGGTGTGTTTGGCCAAGAGTAGGCATCAAATGTTGATTTTAGTCCAATAAAACGATACCAAAAATAGTAGCGAAGTACTTCAACACAAAATTGATCTCTAAATATTATAAAGCGTATCTTACGAAGTAGATCTAGTGTGTAATAAACGACACATTTCTTTAAGCATGAATAAGTTGGAAAATAAAACAAACAAGTTAATATTAATTGATTAATCTTCAAGTAGTTCTCTCGGCTTATGTTCTCTTAGACCCCTTTTCCTCGAAACAAGGAATTGATTTTAGCCTTTTCGTGTTTTAAATCATTCACACGATGGTAATAGTGTTTTGGGTGATTCAGATGACAAAACATATTTGATAAGGCAACGTGATTCAAATTGGAGTCATCAGTATACTCTGAAACTGGAATCTTATGAAGTCTAGTCACTATAGAATTTTTAAATGTATAAGCTTTATGTTGAGTCATTATGTTAGTGTTATTAACCTGGATGTTGCGTCATCCTTTAGTGTTTAGCGAAGTTGATTATGTGTCTCGATTAGATGTATTACAGGTTGATAAATAACATTTCTATTTTAAAAAAAAAGAAGAAAAATCTTCGACTTAAGAAAAGTTTAAAATCGAGTTGATCATCGGTTTTGAAGGGAGAAAATAAAGGCAGAAAAGAAGGAAAAAAAAGAGGCATGCTGATTGCACCCTTGGATGTTTTCAAAATAAGGAGGTAAAAACAAATAGCGAGAGAAAATGATGGAACGAAATAGAAAGGAGGATATGGATTTCTAAAATGCGAACTGCTTTATTCTAACGAGAAAAAGTCCTCTCAAAGTTACAAGAATGCATCCCTTAAATAGAAATTAGTCTAACATTCTCGGCTAAGTTGCTGACAACGACTATGGGCATCACGACATGTAGGCTGATGGCTAAAGTGCAGCGACAGTCAGGTTATTTATTGAAGCCAATTTGCTAGCTCCTAAACAAAAGGGACTTCTAGAACATAGTACTCATACTTAGTGAAAATAAAGCCTAAGTCGATAATAAAAATAACTTCGACAAATTTGTGGCCTTGGTTGCAACCTCCCCATAGTGCAGATGAGCTGTAGCTGACACCCGAGCGCGAAATTTCTCAGGCTTATGCAAGCGGAGCTTTGGTGAAGAGCATTAGCAGCGATCATTTGTTCCACTTTCTTCCTTCTGATCTCTTGTTTGACACTTTTCCACGAACAAAATGGTAATGGACTTGATGTGCTTTGTACTTTCATGAAACAGGGTTGCTTACTTGACTTATTTGTGCTTTCATTGTCACGTGATAGAATTGGATAATTGGCGGCAAACCCGATTATCTTGAAGTAGTGGTTAAAATCTAAGCCCATTCTTGTCTTTGCTTGTAGTGGCTGCCACATATTTAGCTTCAATGCTTGAGAAGCGGTTTGTTGCCTTTGCGCAGTCATAGCGAGAGACCAATACTCGAGACAATATCACGAGGGTTGATCGTCGATCATGACATTTCAGTAGAATCTGCGTGCATAACCATGAAAGAAAGATACATTTTCCTTGTAAGAGACCATGCTCGATGTTCCTTTCCACATACTCGAAGAATTCTCTTTGCAACGATCAAATGACCAGCGCAGGACTCTCGAATTGAGACATAACTCAATGACATATCTTATGCTCGGGCTGTGTAGTTAGATAAGCGAGCTACCGCGAAATTTGTCGATTGCTGTGACATCATTTAATGGCTCTCCTTCAATTTTACGCAACTTAAGTTGAAGGCTCCATTGGAATTGGCTATTGGTGTGGAATCCTCTCATACCAAATTAGTCGACAAACTTGAAACCAAAGATCTTTGAAGCGAAAAATCCATTTGTCTTATTTATTTCTAAGCTAGAAAGAGATGAACTTCTCGGATTTTCATTTTTCAAAACAAACGGATAACTCATCACGAAGTTGAGCAATTTCAGCATTGTTATCACCGGTAATAATCATATCGTCCACATAAAGAAGAAGTACAGTATAAATGGATGAAGTGAATTTCACAAATAAACTAAGATCATAATTGAAGAATTAAAGCCACAAATTGAGAGATACTGAGCAATTTGACCATACCAAGCACGTGGAGCTTGGTTGAGACCATATAATGCCCTTTTAAGCTGACACACATGATAGGGGAATTCATGTGAGATGAATCTTTGAGGCTGCTCCATATAAATTTCACGATCCAGCTCACCATAGAGGAAAACATTTTTCACATCGAGTTTTCATACACTCCATTTCTTAATCCCTGCCAATGACATTACACTACGAATTGTCACCATCTAGGCAACCGGACTTAAGGTTTCCTCATAGTCCAATCCATATTGTTGAGAAAAATCCTCGTCTGACAGTGACCTTATATCTATAGAATCGACCCTTCTATGCATTTTCTTCAGCTTGTAAACCCATTTACATGTAATTATTTTAGTATCTTTTGGTTTTGGTACTAGATCCCACGTACCATTTTTATGCAAGGATTCAATTTGTTCATTCGTAGCAGCTTCCCATTCAACCACTCCTTGTGCATCTCTATAGCACTTTGGTTCATCATCACATATCATTGAGAAAAACAAGAAGTCAGCATAGAGTAGTCGGTTGAACCATAATCATCGAATAACTAAGGTTGGTTGCTCTCCCTTGTTGATCTTTGAACAACAGTTTCATTTTGCTCAACTGGTGCTATTCATTTTGTGATTCGTGCTCCCCCTTTGGCTAGTTTCTATATCAACTGAAAATGGCTCGAGTAGAGTACCTTACTTCTTCTAGATGCGAGAAATATGATGTTGTCTCATCTGAAAACCACATCGTGAGAAATAACAATTGTTTTGTCTCAGGATCCATGCACCACCATCGGCACTGCTCTAGTGTCATAGCCAACAAAGACACATTTTCTAGCCTTTGGATCCAGTTTAGTGCGACTCTTTTTTTATATATGGACATAACATAATGACCCAAAAACTCGAAAATAATTTACATTTGGCTTAGTATTATAAAGAGCACAAAGGGATACCTCTTTTTCGAAAGCGTAGAGGCGGTCGATTGATGACATAGCGACATAGAAATGCTTCTACCCATAGTTCCCTAGGCAGATTTTTATCATGTAGCCATGATAAGCACACGACGGTTAGGTGAGCTGGCTTAAGTTCGTGATGCCATTTCTTTGAGGGGTATTTCAGTATTTGCCTTCGGTTCCATGATTCTCCACTTTGTGTGAGATTCTTTAGACATGTACTCGTCTAGAGTATTAGTTTGCATACACTTTATATTCTCAGTCTTATTAAATTCTTGCTCCACACTTTTCTTAAAATGAATAAATCAAGTGTACTTAGAAGTATCCACCGATCATTATATTGAAAACCAACGTTGCCGGTGTTCTTGTAGACCACTAATAAATCTAGAGTGTATGAGCGAAGCCACGAGAGGAGATGCTCTGTTTGTTCATTTCTTGAAGGGGGGAGTTGATGAGATTTTCCGTATTGGTAGCCGGCCACACACCACATACGTATTAAAATTCTTGAACATAGGAACACCCGTTAGGCGGTTACATTGAAATTTGTTGTAATTGATAACGATATGACAATAGAGAGCATGCAATGAAGGACTCATGTTCTACTTGTCTTTCCGAACATACGCGTCACTAATAGATAGGACATCTGATAGATTCTTTTTTTCGAGTCCATGAGGACATCAACATCAACATATTTTAAATTGTCGAAAATTTCACATCATTCGGACGGAACAAAACATACTTACCCTTTGTTGGTTATTTGTGAGGCGGATGTAGATTCCTTTTAAGGCTTGGAACAGTACACATCCTTGAAACAACTTCATCGCCTTTTGAGTTGTCATCGTCATTGAAATTTCCTTCAAATTTCCTTTTTCATTACGAGAGGGTCTGATAGGTTGTCAAATTTGTGACAATAACTTGCTTTCCTTCGTGTGGTCTAACATTAAAGTCGTTTAACATCTCTGTAGCATGATCACGAACATCGAGTCAACAATCCAATCATTTTTCATAATCGGTAGAGTCAAGGGATGCGTTAAGGAAGCCATATTTTCTGGTTGATCGCTGACTTCAATAGAAAACCTTTGCTCCCATTTGAACATCAAAATCTTCATAGGTTGCATTTATGCTTTGCAGCTTGACTCAACAATTTTCTTGATATGGCACGATTTACCATCGAGAACAAGTCACCTTCCTTGACAATCACGCTTTATATGCCCTTCCTTTCCACATACGCCAGCAGATTTTAGAGAAGCGCACTGTCTCATAACGTTCAGGTCTTGTCTCATGGTCTGCTTAGGGAAAGACATGCCTTTTCGCTAAACTCTAGTATAGAGAACATTATCTTCTTGCGATGAAGCTTTCTTTGGACATCTGTTTCAAAGAGGCTAATTTGAAAGTAAATTTTCCAGACTTCAGCGATAGAGGTTGGTTGCCCGTTTCTTACCTTAGAAGAGATGAAAGGCATGAACTCTTTCCTCAAGCCGTGGATAAGATAACGATGTAGGCGTGCATTGCTAATAGGCTCAGAAGAATCTAACTCTGAAATTTCAGAACATAAGGATTTAACTTTCAAAAAATACTTCGGGATCCACATATTACCTTGAACCATTCCAGCAAGTTCATTCTCCAATCACATGCTTAGCATTGTGTTCTTTTGAGTGGAGTTTTGAGTCTCACAATTTAATCTTCCATTCAGACGAAGATCAACATTTTGTGGGTGTCTCTTGGAATTACCGCATACGCACCGCAGGACTGAGTCCCGAATCTTGGCCTTGTAAATGGCTTCCATACAAAGCTTCCAGTAATTGTAGTTGTCACCTGACTTCTGACGGAGTTAAACAAACTATTTCCACAGTCATCTTGAAAGCGGAGATAAAATGCTCAAGTAGTGCTGACAAACTCCGCAAGTAATAAGATCAAACACCTTGTGAAGCGTCAGCTCTAATACCGTAAGAAACAAATAGCATATGAATGATGGAACAAGCTTGAATGATAAATAGAGAAGGGATGGATTTAAAAATCAGGAACTTCTTTATTCTAACGAGAAAAGTCCTCTCAAAGTTACGAGAATGCATCCCTTAAATAGAAAAATTAGTCACAAGCATTCTCGGCTAAGTTGCGGTACTAACTGACTATCGAAGGCATCACAACACGTAGAGCAGTAGATAAAGTGCAGCAACACAATCTAATTTATTTGACCAAGCCAATTTGTTGGCTCTTAAACAAAAGGGACTTCCAGAATATAATTCTCATACTTAGTAAAAATAAAGCCTAAGTCAATAATAAAAATAACTTTGACAAATTCATGACACTAATTTGCAACAGAGCCATGTTTTCTAAATAAAAGCTGAACCCGGGTTTGTAATTTGAATGAACGCATTAATCATAACTAAAAAAAGCCATTTCATCAAACCGAGTTAATCTTTGAATCTAGTAATAGAAAAAAAATTATACATAATAGTGGGAAAGGCAAGCAAAAAAACTGGTAAATGACCTATAGTAGTAAAAATATAATTCACATATTATGTTAAAATAAAAGCAAAAAAAATAAATTATTGCCAATTTATCTTCTAGAATTCTTAAGGATGATTCACAAGTTTTTTGAAAATAGCCTCCAAGTGCATAAATGAATGATTTTTTGCCGACCTTATACTCAACTATTAAGGTAAAAGTAAAGCTTAAAAAAAAAACTTAGATATGTTTGATTATTATTATTTTTTTAAAGTTGTTTTAAATAACTATACATTTAATATCATTTTCAGATATTATAAAACAAAAAAAACAAAAAAAAATTTGCTTCATGAATTTGATGGATGTTTTTATGGTGTTTAGACTCAATATTATTCTGTTGGATCTGTTACGTCAAACCCTAATTCTTGATGGCATGAAAGTTGTCAACCATAAAAGCTACCAGCCACAAAAATGAATATGTGGAAATTGAATTTTTTTTAAGAGCATTTGAAATTTGAGATTGAATTTGGAAAATTAAGAACTTGGAAATTTGAAATTTGGGACTTTAATTTTGGAAACCGAAAATTTTGGTTTGATAATTTGAAAATTGGGTATTTTAATTTTTGAAATTAGAACTTAAGCTTTTAGAAATTGAGAGTTTTGAATTCGAGTTTGGAAATTTGGGGATTTAAAGAAATTGAGAATTTGAAATTGAAAATTTAAAGAAATAAACTTAAATTCCTTAAATTGAGATTTGAATTTTAGAAAATAATGTTTTGAAGTTTGGAAATTATAAATTGAGAATTTTGAAAAAAAAAACAATGAATTTTGTAAGAAATTGATAATTTGAAAATTAAAAATAAGAGATTTTATGAAATTGAGATGGAGTAAGATATTGAAATTGATAATATAGTTAAACAAATGTAAGAACACATCACAAATTCACAGTTATAAGTAAATTGGTCAAGGGTCTTCCACTCTGTTGGTTTTAGGATCATACACCTCGAAAGGAGGAGTATAGTAGGATCTATTAGAAATTAAAATTATTTTTACTATATAAATAATTTTCAAAGTATTTTTTATTTTTAGAACTGTTATTAACTATCTTCTTAGTTTTTATATAACAGTTTTATAAAAATGTAACTTCTTAATTTTTATGTAACAGTTTTATAAAAATGTTTTATCAAAATCATAAATATAATGATAAAATAAAATGGTAACTTACTTTCTCATAAAAAAAGGTAAATAAAAAATTCAAAACTAGTCAAATACAATTTTTTGGATTTTCAATTACATAGCTTTCATAAATTGTTTTAAATTACTAATTGGAATTTTAGTACTGATGATTTTAAGTTACAAAGGAAGGGAATGGATGGATAATTTGATTTATATTAGGAATATACATTTGGGGTTGGAGACCAACTATTTAATTATTTTTAAATTATCAATTAAAAATGATTACGTGTTTGGTATTTTCTTTTTGTTTTCTTTTTATTAAATTATCGATATATTGTTCAATTATCATATTAAATAATATTATTACATAAAGTATTTTATATGCCATTAAAAAAATTATATTAATAATATACGATTTGAATACTACACGTTAGTTCTAAAACTAATTTTTCTCCAATTTAATTTGGTTTTTTTTCTTGAATTAAATTTTTATTTGGTCTCTCTTCATTAGAAGAAAGTGTTAATTAGGGTGGGATTAATTTTAGGGGTATTTATGTATTTTTTAAAATTTTAAAAATCTTCCTTCACTTGCATTTGGAGTTATTTTATTAATTTTGAAATTTAGAGAAAAACTTAAAAATTAATATTCTAAAAACGAAGATATCAGTTAAAATTTTTGTATATATTTAATAAAATATATCTATTATACTTTACAAGGGCGTTAAGATTCAAAAAATTAGTAAAGGTACTATTTATGGTTTTATTATACTTATTATTCATGTTTTATTAAACTTATTAATTTTAAATTTTTATTAATTTTAATATATAAATTCAATTTTTGGATTAAAAATAACAAAAAAATCAATTAATTTAATATTATTATTAATATGGAACAACGAGGAAAATCTTAATCTCATTTTCTCATTTTTTTTCTTTTAGCCTCATTTTCTTAAGTAAAGTGATTTTTGTTATTAACACAGGTTAAATCACCCTACATCATCTTTTCTTGCTTTAATAAAGTAGTTATTAAATGCAGATCCCCAGGTTTTTTATTTATTTATTTTTCGTGATTTAGTTATTTTAACGTGCAAGCACATGATTTATCGTTGTGCTGTCACGATGGGTGTGCGGACATCGCATTTTAAGTTATGATGCTTTTCCCGCACTAAAATGTGAGACTAAGCATATTTTGAAAACCCATTTAAAAACGGTTTGGAGTCACGATAAAAATCATAGTGTGACTCCTTTTTTAGAAAAGATGAGTCTAATGAGTCAAAATTAGTCGTGTTCACACATTGAAAGGTATGTGGATTCTGGTCGTGCTTCGCTATAAGCGCAAAGTAGGGTGCCCAATCATGTTATGCCAAATGTAGCAATCAATCAATTAATTACAATTACCAATAAATCAAACAGATAGTCAATAAAGAACAAAATTAAAAGAAAGAAATTCTTACCTTGGCAGCAAATCGAGAGTGCTATTAATAAAAAATCGTGTTAATTCGATAAGAAATATAGAATATCCTGAATTATGAATTAGAGATAGGTATACATCCCGAACACTAAAGGTGAATTAGGGAGAGCTTATCTACAACTTATTTGTGCTTCTCACATAAGTGTTTTTGATAAAAATTATAGGTGTTTGGAAGAACTTATAAAAATAACTTATGACCCCCATATAAGCCAATTTTAGCTTATTTCAATAAACTTCATAGAGAATCTTATAAAAAAAAAAAAAAAAAAAGCTTATACGCAAGCCTAAAAATTTATCTTAATGACAAAACTGACATTCTAACAAATTATGTACAAAAAAAAAAAAAAAAAAAAAACAATATATATATATATATATATATATATATATATATATATATATATATATATATATATAAGAAAAATAATATGAAATTAGAAAAGCAAATTTTGGAAAAAATTATGTAAAAACAAGTCTTTTTTTTTTTAAATTTATGTAAAAAAAGTTAAAAAAATCTGATGAAAAATAATGAAAATAGAGAATATATTCCAAATTATAAAAATAGGTAAATATTTTTAAAAATTATGTAAAAATAGGAAAAAAAATCTGAAAATAATGAAAAATTTTCCAAAAAATATGTTAAAAAAAAAGGTAAACTTTTTGAAAAAAATATGGGGAAAACTGAAATATAATTAAAAATAGAAAAATGTATTGATGATGGGAAAATGATAAAGGATGATGATTTTCTTGATTTAGAATTTGATATATATTCACAAGTGTTTATTTTGTTTTGAAACTTATAATTTTATGATGATGAGTAGCTACTAACGACGTTTGTTATTTTATTTTTGGAAATGTTTTTTGTGATGATGCAAAACTTTTGATTTTTATATTTGATGTTCTTTTACTTTTTGTATTTTATTATTAGATAAAAACTATGTATTAATATTAATGCGATATATAATTTTTATTTATATGAGATAGGATGCGCCTTGCTCCTAAAGGCCCTAAGAAGCTTTTGCGCCTTAGTGTACCTTAAATGACTATATGGCAGATATCACGCTTCTTCAATTTATGTAGTTTTGGCCCCAAAATATTTTTTTAATGAAGAAAAAACTATAATATTTTTAATTTTTATATTCTCTCTTTGATGCATACAAAACAAAAAAGTGAAGATGAGAAAATTGTCTATTAACTATTTTCTTATACTAGAGATTGCATTTAAATAATAAATGTTTTTAGTATATACCTAATATTTACTTTATTTTTAATTTTTGATCAAGTTTACAGTATTAATTTAGTTCTTTAATTTTTTTACTTTAATATTGAAAAATTATGAAAATGTTTATTTTATTCAAACACTTTAATTTTATAAGTGCTTATGATGGTCTTTTCGGTAATTTCAGTTATTATAAGTGTTTGTGTAGTAATGCATCCAAACACTTTAAAATAATTTTTAAAATATCCATCAAAACACAAATAGTTTATGAAATAAAGTATTTATGACAAAACTCTTATATAATAAGCTCTTATAAAATAAGTGTTTAATTAAGCTCTTTATTCAAACGTGGCCTAAATTAGCCCCATCGAAGTCTATTTATTTATTATATAAATTTGTCCATAAGACTTCATTGTTATTGAACTTGTAGAATTTAACCATGTGATTGAAACTTTTAAAAAACCATGTGGAAATTGAATTTTTTAAGAATTGAGAATTTGAAATTTGAGATTGAATTTGAAAATGGGACTATAGGTCAAGGTATGATTTGGTCAAGAAAGTGGGCCGGGCATAAGTAGCCGAGTTGAACCTCATGGGATTGGGTCTAAGAAAATGGGCTATACCTAATCAACCGGGTTTAATGAAGTAATGGGTTTGGTTTGTGGATATCTAATGAGCTAGGTTAAAGTAGGGGTGTCAAAATCGTCAAGTTGATTAAATCTACATTTGAAAGTTAAACTGGGTGACTCGTGAAAAACATGTAAAAACTCAGCATACCGACACGTTTAATAAACGGTAAAAAATCGAAACACTCCAACACGAACCGCTTTAATAAACTGGGTAACACGACACCTAATTCGCTTAACACGCCTAATTTTAAACGAAAGGTTGGGTTGGCCTAGTTAACACGATAAACCATACCTATTTGACCCATTTAATTGCTTACTTCACCGCTTGACCCATTTAACACTGGGCAGAAACTGCCCGCTTAACCATTTACCTCGTTTATTTAAAAATGTTAACTTCATAAAACTAACAAACCAATACAAAAATGTAATAATACTAATTTATTAAAAATGATATATTTTTCTATGTGTATTGTTATTAAAAAATGATTAATTTTTTAAATGACACTTCGATAATTCCTGATTTAAACGAGTAAACCAAAGAGGTATGCCTCACCCGAATCACCTAATTCGCTTATTAAACGTAAAGAACTGCTGGACCTGCTTATCACCCGGGACCCGCTTAGGTCTCACCCAAACTCGTTTAATCAAATGTTAATCGTGGTTTGCTAATCGTGTCGTGTTGAATTTTGACAGGCCTAGGTTAAAAGCCCTAGTGTGTTTAAGTTAAGGGTATCAACTATCAAGGTATTCTTAGGGGATTATTTGTGCTTGGTCTCAATTTGGGTGTTCATGGGCTTGTGTAGGGATGATCTTGAAGTCCATTACCATGGATTGATATGGGGATACATGAAAATAAAATAATCAAAATCAATAAAATAAAATAAATATAATTAGAAGGAAATCAAAATGAAATAATAAAAAATTAATAAAATAGAATGAAAAACAACGATAACCAGAAATCGAAAATAAAATAAAACAAAAAACAATTCAAGAATCTGTGAAATCAAAAAATAAATAACAAAACTTTCAGGTAAAATGAAAATAAAATAAACCAACAATCAAACCAATAAAAGAAAATAAACAAAATGCAAATAAAAATCAATAAAATAAATAAAATAAAATAAACGAAAATAAAATTTTTAATGAAAACAAACCGAATAGGAAATCAACAGAATCACGAAAAATAAAATATAAATATAATTATAACACATGAATGGAAGGAAATCTAAAAATAAAATAATCAAAAATCAATAAAATAAACAAAACAATAAAAGAAAATAAACAAAACGAAAATAAACAAAATCAATAAAGTAAACAAAAATCAATAATCAATAAAACAAACGAATTATAATAATATGAATACAAGGAAATCAATAGGATCAATGAAAATAAAAAATAACTATAATTATAATAATATGAATCGAAGGAAATTGAAAAATAAAATAATAAAAAATCAATAAAATAAAATAAACAAAACAATAAAAAAAATCAATCAAATAAACAATCAATAAAATAAAATAAAAAACAAAAAATCAATCAAATAAAATAAAAACAAAATCAATCAAATAAAAATAATAATAAAAATCAAAATCAAATAATGAATTATAATAATATGAGATAGAAGGAAATCTTATAATCAATGAAAATAAAATAATCAAAAATCAATAAAGCTTGTAAATCAACACTCTCTGCCAATGGAACTATAGCAATAAATATGAAACTTCTCTGAGTTGGGACATGCCTTATAACAATAAATATTAACCAAACTAGTCGTCTAACAACCGAATTCATCAGCCCATGTAAAATCATTTGTGAAAACATGAATGGATCTCATCAACCATTTATAGAACTATTAATGCATGAATTGAAATGAAAGAAATATATAACAAAATAAGTAAAAAATAAAAAAAGCCAATGGAAACAAGCAAAATGGTTCTTCAAAACCGAATTTTATGAAGGATAATAAATCAAAATGAAGAGGAGCGGTATGGACAAGAATTAATGGAGATTAGTATAGATGGTGAATAGATCTTGAATAAAAGAAATAAACATAATCACGATCCCTACTTAATTTATTTGTTTTACGAGCAAGACTCCTCCTTTTCGACTCATCTCTTCTCTCGTCGATCGTGCCTTTTCTTTTTCCCTCTCTATGCGAAAAAAACATTTGCTCTCATCAAGTCGGCTCTTCTCACTTTCGATGATCGTGGTCACTTAAAAGAAAAAAAATTCCCACTTTCCAAAATAACTTCCAATAAAAAAATTATCCTAAAATCAAATAAGGAAAATCAACTAAAATAAAGTAAGATAAAATTTAAAAACATAAATAAAAAACATAAAAATAAAATAAATAAAAAATGTAAAACTAAACTACCTCAAATTTGGGGTCAATGGTGTGGTTGAGTCATCTTGATATGACGTTTTTTTATTGTCTTCATGGTGTGACATGACGTTTATTTGTACGAGGGTAATTCAAACAAGCAAACTAGCTTTCATAGTTGAATAACAATATATGATTGCTTAATACTCCAACTAACATAGGCTCCTCTTAATGTAAAAGCATATCCAGAAGTAGCTATTTATTATAAAATGCATGAAAATGAGGCTACTTCTATTAAAAATCTAATATAGTAGTACTTGTCACTCCCAAATGAGAGCTATCAGGCGGAGATACTAATAAAAGTAATTTTATTAGATTACTAGCTTGTTAGAAGATAAATAAATATTATTTTTATTTCTACCCTTTAGACGGTTCAGAGACCTTTCCCCCCACTTTTGATGGTTAAGACAGGACTAGAATTCACATAATGTCTCTTAACCTTGTGTACTACCTTAGTGAATCTTCAAAAGTGGGAGAAACCTTCTCTGAACCTTGAGTGTGTACTACCTTAGTGAACCTTCAAAAGTGGGAGAAACACATTAGGGAGAACTGCCAACACAATAATATTGAATAACGAGCAAAAGGTAGCGCGATTAAATTCCCCTTTACTTTTAAGAACATGAGGAGGACCAATAAAAATATATGTAGCAGAAATCGATAGCGCGCGAGAGACGCGATTTGTTTAACGTGGAAAAGCCGCCCCAAAAGTAAGGGTAAAAACCCCGCAGTCGTTGGACGAAGAAATAACTCCCACTATGATCAATAGAGGTACAAGAGAGTTTCAATAAGTGCACGAACGTGCTATAGCCAGTGATCAAAAATTAAACACCCGATGCTTCAATGCGAAATAAGAAGAAAAAGAAAAGTAAGCGGAGCATAAACTACGAAGCACTTATCTCCCCCTGCTTTCCGGATATCGTATCACGCGATCCAACCATACGAGAATGAAGAATCACGTTCTGCCAGGAACCTGTGTCGAAAATCGGCCAGATCAACGGTGAAACGAATCTGCGAGTTGTAATCGAAAAACAATCCTTTGGTAGAAGTGCGAAAATCTCAAAAGCTTTTCTTCACATTTCCTCTCTCTCTTTCTTTCTTGCTATATTTCTCTAAAGTAGGCTTTTTGCCTCTCTTGTTGCCACAATCGACCCTCTCCCTTAAATAAGTGAACAAGTGGGCCACTTTCCTGATGTTGGGCTTTTACTCCACATAGGAAGGGAGCCCAAAACCCAACAAAACCTTCTCTGAACCTTGGGTACCACTAGTACCCGATTCACTAAGGTAGTAATCACCATGGTGTATTTACCACTATCAATTTAGTTTTTTTATTCTTTTATCAGAAATATTTTTTTAAATAAGGAGATCCGAGGCTTGGTTTTTAGATTTTTATTGCTGGTACAAAATAGAATTGAAATAAGGGCCCCTTAAATTAGTTCTCCCTTATCGGATTGTGAATGTACCATTGCACTCTCAAAGCTAACAATACTTGTTGCTGCTATTCCTTCTCATAGGGTGCTTAAGAAGAAGATACAGGGAAAAGTTCGAGATTCTCCTTCACATTGCACATTATTTGTGGCACTCATTGGGCTCATGATGGGTTTCCTCTTAAATCTTTCATTGTCGTCGCCCTCTACAGAGGAGTAGTTCGACACCTTCAGGCCCCTCTGGTGACAAATCCTGATTGTCCATTTCATTGTATAATTTCTAATGTTGTTTTTGAATAGGAGAGTTTGTCAATTTGTTTGTTTCTTCATGCATATTGATAATTGCAAAATCATGTTTTGATCAGTTGGTTTGCAAATATCCATGTTTTCTGTTGGTGCTTGTTCTTTCCTAAAGACAGTAATATAGTGGATTTTTACGATAACGTTAAAAATCATTTTATTATTATTATTATTATTATTATTATTTTGAAATTAAAATTAACACTACTACAAAACGTTAAATAGACTACGGTTGGTTTTAGGAAAAAGACTACGTTTTTAGTAATAAATGTAGTCTAATATTTTAGACTACGTTTTCTAATTTTCATAAATTAAGCATTCATCTATAATTTAAAACGTTGTCTTATATTATCTTTTAATTTAAAAGATACATTTTTTAATTACTTAGTAGTCTTATATGATCTTATAATATAAAAAGACTACGTTGTTAATTGGCAGAAGTAGTCTTATATTGTCTTATAATATAAAAAGACTACGTTGTTAATTAAGTCGTGATCGATATTATCGATAATATAAAAAGACTACGTTTTTAATGAAGCAAGTAATCTTATATTATCTTATAATATAAGATATGATCTTATTTAAAACGTAGTCTAATATAAAACTAAAAATTGATTTATCTTTGAGTTCAAATAATTTATCTGACCTTACTTGAAATAAAAGCGAGCCACATCACGTTTCTCGTGTCTCCTATCAACTTCAAAATCCTTGCACCCCTCAAAAAACCACAGAAACATACAGAAACCCAAATCAAGACATAGTCGGTTTCTCGAGTTCCCATTTTCATTTCATTTCAAGCCCATGATGAGGTTACCTTGGAACTTCTATTTCTTAACCCTCGCCCTCTACATGAGTAATCTCTGCTTTCTCATTCCAAGGGTTATCAAAAAGCTGTGATTCTAAAATCATCTCCCTTTGGTGGCGTTGCAATGTGATATTGATTTCATCGATCATCCGTACCTCACTTCGGCCTCGGTTGAGCCTTCTAGGCTAGCAGGCTTCTCAGAAAGCGTGTTTCAATAAAGCTTCTTGGTGCTCTCGATCTTGTCAACCATGGTGATGACCTTACCTGCCTTTGTTGCCTAATCATTTCATATCTCAATGGTTTCTACATTTCTCCTTCCTGAACAGTTTAAATTTATTCATCCTCATGTTCTTTACGGCAGGGGGGCTTTGTTTGTGATACGTTGTTTAATTGAATGTGTTTCTGTTGGTTTCTTGTCATGCTTATCTCTTTTCCTCTTTGTTAATGTTTTTTTAGTTCTTATACATTCGAATTTAGTACACAGGCTAAACAAAGAGTGGAGCTTGTTTGGTTTTTTAGTGGAAAATTTCACTTTATGGTTATTAATCCGGGTAACTATTTTGGGTTTCTTGATTTAAGTTATTATTAATTGAGGTTGAAGTGGCATAGACTCCTGCCCACAAATCACGAGGGGAAAGAGTCCTGAGGTTGGCTTTATTGTTTTGATTCATGGCGAAATTTGCTTAGATGGGAATTGATGGAGGTTGCCTTTGATTGTGATGTGAGAAGTAAAAGGATGAGTATCTTATTAGGAGGGAGGGTTTAATAAGACATGGGTAAGGATTTAAAGAAATGAAAAGTATGTGTGGAAAAAGCAAATTCCATGATTTTATTCTTTCTTTGCTTTGACATACTTTGTATTTATATTATATACTCTCATCCTAATTTATGTGGTGTGGGATCTTATGGGGAGTTCTAGTGTAGGACTCACGAGATAGCTTGTGGAAATTCTTAGCCCCGAAAATTATATTAGTTAAGTTGGCTTCTCTTATATTAGTTATCCTTATTCTCCTTCCATGTTTGACATCAGTAAAAAAAACCCACTTCTGTTTGTTATTATCATTCTTATAGAAAGTCACTTTGAGTTTCCATGAGAATGGGGTTATTTTATTCTTTACCATCAATATGCAATATTGGGCTATCTTGGATGGTTTAGCCATCGGATATGTGTAAGGATTTAAAGGAGAGGGATTTTAGCCATAAGACATGAGTAAGAATTTAAAGCAAGAAAAGGGTATGTTCGAAAAGAGCAAATTCAGAATTTTGTTCTTTCTCTTCTTAGACATGTGACGCCCCAAAACCCGGGGGTCCCGTGGACTACAGTCAAACTGCGGAAACACATTGTGTCCTCATATCCATGAGACCCGGCCACATGAAGTAAAATGACAATAAGACCCATCATCCATACTCGTCCATACGGTTACAAGACCATACATTTTTATAGATCTAAGGTTATTACATCACTCTAATCACAAGCATATATTAATGGCGTTCATGTATACACAAAACAGAATCAAGGTCGGTCAGACACTTCATAATCCGAAGCCTCTGGGAGCGTGTCTTTGTTACATGTCTTGTACACGAAAGGGGTGAAAGCAGAATTGAGCTAACGCCAGTGAGATAAATCCTCTGAAATTTGCCTCCCCATGGTGCACGTAAATGATCATTCAAAAGTCAAAGTAACCTTGAATTAATGCATACATGTTGTATTATCTTGGAAAAAAACTACATGCATGTGTGGAGGCGACACTCTACATGCCCATTATGCAAGTCGACCAAACCACCACCGTCACGAGAAGGTGCAATGGGAAATCAATACCAGAGTGGAGTCTCGACTCCCATCTCACAACACGTAGTCTATGTGATATTTATTTAATCGTTTCGTGTCTTTTTGGAGCCTTGAGACTTTTCGGGGTCTCACAGCGGGTCTCTTACACCCTCCGGTATTTTCGAGGGCCTTCCATAGGTGGATGTGGCTGTCTAACCGGGTTTTCGGCCTTTTCACACAGAGTATCCCTACACTGTAGACACAATTCATTTCCATTTAAGTTGCTGCTATTGTGGAACTCTTTCGACTTCGTCCCATTCCAAGCCCACATGATTCAACACAGCGTAGTGCCTAATCGATACCATGTACACACTCTCATGTAATGTGGTGTTACCGCACCTGATACAATGCAATTTGTGCCGCTGCGCTCAAACCCATGACGATGTATGAAGACCTCTCATGGACATTCATTGTACACTATGTGTGTGCTATGAACACTCATGTCTAATGCACACAACACATTTCATATGTTTAACATACATGCGGTCATGTTAATATTCACATATTCAAATAAATTTTATCATAAGCATGCACTACATCTTTCTATCATTCGGTTCATTCATGTCGACACATCATTCAAGCATGTATTTGTAATTCCAACCATTGTTAGGCAAATAATGCCATAATTCATATTCAGGCTGAGACATAGTATGTGAGTCATACAACTGCTACATACTGAAGAAATGATCATGTTAAAGCTAACGCATTACAACTTGATATTGTTTGGAAACACCTTATATTGATAGCAATTAGTACACTTAGTACAACACTCAGTTTTTCAGCACAGATGTGAGCACCTATTTCCACTGAATGTCTAATGGCTAGATTCTTGACTCCATAAGCTTGTCATAGAGTCCCAGAACACCCGAATCGGAGTTCGGACAGAAAAGATATGACACTAAAAACAATCGAGCCTGGCTTGAGAAGAATTTCTGCATGTTAGTCATGCAAGCAATTACACTCCAAACTGATTTTTTTTCTTCAGTCTAAAACCCAGAAAAAAATACATGGCATTCATTCAAGTAATAACAAACTAACCTAGATTTTCAGTCTTAAAACCAAAAAAAAAAAAAACAGCATATACAATAACATGCAGTGACCAGATTAGTTCCAGAAAATTCTGCATGGCATTCATTCAAGTAATAACCAGCCAACCTGGATTTTCAGTCTTAAAACCCAGAAAAACAACACATACAATAACATGCAATAACCAGATTAGTTCCAGAAAATTCTGCATGGCATTCATTCAAGTAATAACAAGCCAACTTGGATTTTCAGTCTTAAAACCCAGAAAAACAGCACATACAATAACATGCAGTAACAAGATCAGTTCCAGAAAAATTCTGCATGGTATTCATTCAGGTAATAACAAATCAACTCAACCAAATGCCATTTCCATGGCCCCAAACAAGGAAATAACCAAGGAGGAAAGATCCCTCACCTCTTGAAGTGTGTAGGACCAGTTCTTGATCCACCAAAATCTGAAAACAATGGAGGAAAAGCTTCCTCCTCCCTTTCTCCTTTCTTTCTTTCTTCTTGTTTTCTTTTCTTTCTTTCTTTCTTTCTTTCTTTCTTTCTTTCTCTCTTTTCTTTCTTCTCCTCTTGTCTACGAATTGTTTGGAATCTCTCCTCCAACTACCAAGTTGGTTTGACCTAGGTGGAGCACACTAACGCAATTGTTTGACACTTAGTCGACTCAGACCAAGTGTTCTCCATGCCACAATTTCAGCCACTTTCATGCTCATGCATGAGGGTAGTGACATTGGCCCCACCCAACTCATGCAATCCTAGGGCACCCCGACACTTGACCCACCCATTGCCAAGTGTCTCCCATGCAAGTGCCACATGGCACCCTGTAGTTGGCAGTTTAAGTCTCGAAAATGCATGCAAAGCCGAATGTCTTGAAATTCGGCCCAGCGGTTTGTTTGGTTCAACTAGATTTCGCGAGATGATTCTAACGGCGTGATCCGTTTCATCATCCGAGGTCTAGAGAAAGATCTAGGGTTTTGTCTGTACCGTCCCGACAAGAATTACAGATTCGCTCATTTTCAGAAAAAAAAAATACGTTTTTCTCGGGTTTCACAAGACATGCTTTAATATTTATTATATACTCTTATCCTAATTTGCATGGTGTGGAATCTTGCAGAATTGTAGTGTGGGGCTCCACTATATAGCTTGTGGAAATTCTCAGCCCAAAGGAACTATATTGGTTAAGTTGAAGCTACTCTTATGCCGATTTATCCTTATTCTCTTATCATGTTTGACATCGATGATAAAACCCCCTTGTTGTTTAGCTACATCATTCTTGTAGAGAGTCAGCTAAGAGTTGCCATGGCATGAGAATGGGGTTATTTGTTCTTTACCATTAGTATGCAATATTAAAAACGTGAGTCAACTAGTTCTCAAAATACATATAATAGCATGAATAATATTATAAATCTAACAGTGTATTTGGAGGGTATTTTGAGAATAAGTTGTGAAAATGAGAGGTCTATGTTTTCAAGTAAAATAAATTGGACTGAGACATTTTTAATATCTTCTGATGAATGGAATCTGTATTGACAAACATCTTGAATGTCTTATTCTGCCTTTATCCTTAGTGATTAAAATAGAGGGATTTCACAAGCATGCATAAGTGTGGTTCCTATGGCTATATAAAGCACATCTAATTTCAAATCTTTGAAGCAAAATAGTTTACTCATATTGGATTGTTCTTCTTGTTTTTGTGCTTTTTTTAGGACAATGCTTTTCTCATATTGAACATCTTATACCATGCTTCTCGTGTCAACTATATCATACCAGGATTTCTAATATTAATTAAAAAAATCCTGTTTCTCTCATTTATCTTATGGTTTTCTTCTTGTAAATGCGGGTGTTTAAGTGCGGGTGATCAACCTCTCAGGAATTTGTTATTGTTGTTGTCAATCCATATTTTTCTCTTTTGATGTTATATTATTTTGTCATGTTCTGTGTCCCACATCTTTGTATATATGTTTATATATTTTTCTTTTTCTCTCACTCATCTTGATTTCTCATATTTAATTATTTCACTCACCTTGATTTATTCTCACAATTATTATTTAGTTATGCTGCATTATTATTTAGTCGACCATTGTGATTTTTGCTCCTTCAGTTTAATTTAGTTTTGTTGTTATATTTAGTCTCTTGGCCATATAATTTGTTTCTCTTTATGTAGTGAGCATAATCATTTTTGCTTTGCTATATATATGTAGATTTAACTTCTATTTCCATTTAGGGACATAGATGGTGGATTCACAGACATGGAAAGTAAGTCGGAAAGAAATTGATGACAAATCAAGAAAGGTGAACCAATGTAAGTTATCATTTATCTTTTAATTTGCCACTGTCTTTCAATTTTTTTACTTGTATGGTTTGATAAATTGAATTAGTTTGTTAGATAAAATCATTTATATTTATTGATTTAATTAACTAGTTACTAGTATTTTTTGAATTTAAACAGACTAGATAAGTCATGGTACTCTGCTGATGGACGTACAAAAAGATACGAGGATGGTGTATGCTCTTATGTATGTCTATGTTTTTGTAGAAAACTTATAATGTGCCAGTTGAAGGAAAGAAACATATTTTGTCATCTGCTTGTACAAAATGGAGACAATTTAAGTTCAAGTTGAGGATAAAATTATTGAATCCATTGGAGGATAGGCAACCCACTATTTGAAAATGACCCTCTAAGAGCTATCCATTCGCAAAAAAATGATTCTTGAATGCCTTTGTCGAGTGGTATAGTTCTCGAGAATTTCGAGAATGGAGTAGGTTGCAAAGTGAAAGAGCAAAAAGCAGTAGTATCGACATCATTCATCTAGGCACATGGATTTGTTATTTAATGCGGAAGAAAGATAGTAAAGTGTTAGATATTTAGTTCTACATGATGAGTAGTTATTAGCTAATGTTTTATTAAAATGTTGTTGTCTAATAATTATAGAAAAATGAGATGGGCATCAATGAAGACATTGGGCGTAGTATTGCTGGAAAGTTGTTTATTCAAAAGGTGATAGTTACGATGGTGAAGTCATCGAAATTAAATACAGGAAAATTGTAAAGTAAATATGTTCTTGTTAATTTAATAGCTAATTATAGATTCTTTTATAACTTCCTAATATGTATGGTTCATTTTATCTATATCGGGATGAATATACAATGAAGGTGAAAAGATGGATCAATCTGAGAATCGAGAGCCAAAGGAACATACTAGGAATGGCATTGGGAAATCCCAGAACATTAATTGTGGTGAGTGAGGGTGTTGGGCATGGTTCACGCCCTGACTATTTAAATCTTCGAAAGAACAAAAACAAGCGAATTCTTACAACATTTGTTAGAAGAACAAAAAAAAATGAACCAACAACAAAGAGAAGATGTTGAGGAAAGAAAATCATTACTTGATTAGCTACGTCAACTTCATGAAGAAAATAGAAAGTTGAGAGAAATTCCTGAAATTGCTGGAAGTGCTCAACATGTTTGAACAAAAGGTATTTACTCAATTAAAAACGCATCCAAATAAAACTATTGCTGCTTCTAATACAGAAAAGGATGCAAATATAGAATTAGTTTCCATTGGACAAGAAACATGCAAAAGGTATGTTAAAATTTGCCTGTTGTAGCATTTTATTTAATTCATAGGTACTTATATTTTCTAATGCTATTGCTGGAAAACCATGGAAATTGGCGGTAGAATCCGTGATAATATAATTGGATATGGTACAATGATGATTGAGAATGTAGCACTAAACTACTTTGTACATGGAGTTCCTTTGGGTATTCATAATTATAGGTGGCTCTATTGTTGTTTTGTTTTTGATGATGATGCTTTCTCTTAATAACAATTGGTGATGATCTGTGAAAGTTAAAGATTTTGTTGGTTCTCCCGTTTGCATGGCCTCGATCATTAGTTATTGATGATCAGAGTCAAGGTATCTTAAACTTTTAACTTATCTATAAATTTATGATTAATTTTATAATGATAAACTATTTGTTATGTAACATATGTGAATTGAATTTCATTATTATGAAGCAGGCTAAGATTGTTCGCAAAGTTAGGTTGAAAACAAAGAAAAAGGGTCCATGGAGTTTATTATATTTAAAGAATCACATTGCAAAAGTTTGGGAGATCTGAATACAATAATTGTGGTATTGGATGTTGGTGTCTTTGATTATGAGCAGATTACATTATATTATTGAGAAAGATATCATTAACTTTTGCTCAATGGAGAAGATTACTTCTAGTTGTATTGTGCTATATATGAGGTAATAAGATATTTGTATTGTAAGACCCGAGAAATTCCAATTTATGGAAAAAGGGTAAAATCGTAATTTCGGTAAAAAAATTCTGAAATTTATTCTCTAGATCTTGGATAGTAAGCAGTTTCCAGTTGGAATGGGTCTGCAAAATCTAGCTACCATGTCGGGTGATCGAATTAGAGGCGATTAATTTACACGTTTTTCGAGGCGTGAATTTGGTCTTAGAAAAAATGACATGAGATGTGACAAAAGTCACATATAACATGTACACATGTTATACATGTTGCATGAGTAGAGAGATGATGGAAATGGACGGTCGGGATAGTGCCAAATGTAGAAAAACCAAGCTAAGGGACAAAATGGTCATTATTTAAATTTTAAATGACACTAAAGGCGAAAGAGTGAATAGTAACTCATCTTCTCCATTAATTTAGGCAAAAAGGGAAAATGGGAGGCACTTCCGGTAGCTTAGGATTTCAGTTTCTAGTGAGAGAGAGACTTCTCTCTAGATTTCTGGGCGATAATGAAGTCGAATTTTCGGGCAGAAGGAAAGAAAATTTGCTCTATGCGGAGAGGCCTACGCGTGGACTCCGGGTTTAGGGAGTTTCGTCGAGCTCGAGAGGTGAGGGGTTTCGTCTGGGTTTACACTTTATTTAAGTGTTTTATAATGTTTCGGTTGGTTTGAGGACTTGAACGACCGTTTAATCTATCCCAAAACTTGGGACCGAAATGTGGAATTTTTTTTGAAATCATTTGGACAGTCCGTGACACTGCACGGACTGTTTTGGGTGTTTGAGTTGGAAATTGTTGAATAAATTGTATTGTGATGTGTATAAGCCGGAAATGGCCGTGAAATTCGTGTTCACAAAGTGAACCGATGATTGGTGAATTGACGGGAACAGTAACCCAAGGGTTTCACTGTTCATATAAATAGTATTCACAAAATAATTTTTGTGAAATAATGTGTTGGTTAGGTATTCAGTTAGTTGCACGTGTTGTTTGATAATTAGCCCCAGTGAGCAAATTTTTTGGTGTAATGGTGTGAAATTACATGACATGTTTTGTGTGATTTAAATTATGTGAATATATGTATTATTATATATTTACATGTATTTATATAATTACTAATATTGGAATTGGCATCATGCATTCCATATGCAGGGCACCACAGAAACGATAGGAGTGAGTGCATGGTGATTCTTGAAAGAATGGTTTGGAGGGTTGACTAAATAATAATAATTCTATGGAGGGTAGTCCATATAAAATATCAATCGTCGGAGTCGGCCTAATTGATATACATCGGAGGTTGTCCACTAAATGAATATGGAGTCGGTCATACTTATATCGGAGGGTTGTCCATAAATAGAAACAAACATCTTTGTTGAAATAAGGTTTCTCATACGTGGCTTAGGCAGAAGTGTGGGGAGTCATGAGGACTCGGGATATGAGTTGATCATGTAGACATTCAAGTAGGATGCGCATTTACTTAAATGTATGTTTCATTGGAGCGTGCGTATGCGCTTAGGTGGAGATGTTTCGATTAGGGATTCAGCTGCGACGTTAAATTCAGTGCAATCGAGGATATTATTTTTCGGTACGGGAGGCGCACGGAGACGACTCATCATAGAGGCCGCTTTAGAAGAAAACCGGGTTGTGGCTTTGGTTTTTTATTAATAATATACATGTATTAGAGATTCTAGAATTTTGATATATGTTTGTATAAGAGTGAATTATGACTCTTGAACCATGAGATATGTGTTGGGATATATTGGTTGGCTTGATGATCACGGGGGCCCAGTAGCCAGTGAGCCTCTCATTTGGACCCTATGTGGTCGTTGGATGTGTTAGGACGAGGTTATGTACTAAGGGTAGAGCTCCAGGTACAAGGAGACTGCCCGATTTTCCGTGAAGATGTCGGGTCACCGACATTCATGAGTGTTCAGCGAGGTTGAAGGGTGTCAGCGGACGGGTTTGGGGCGTCACATGTATATTTTGCATTTGTATGCAATTACTATATGTTACAAGTTTCTAATAAAAGCGTGGAAATTGAATAATTTGATTTGTGTAGCTATTTGTCTGACTGACTCAAATCAAAATTGCTCAACATGTATGGCTTCATAGACCCTGGATAGATCTCTGTACACTCTGCATCGGCTGGAGCACGATCATATTTGATTGCTAAAAGATTAGAGCGTTGTTATGTGGATCAATTATTTCTAGCTCCTTATAACTCTGGGTAAGTAGTTTTTTAATGAAAATTGATATTTTTGATATTAAGTTGTTGATTATTGTTATTATGTTTATATGAAGGGATCCCTTTGGTCCTTGGTGTTTATTGACCATCATGGGGACAAAGTACATTTTTGTGATTCTATTAGAGTTCGACGGGAGAGGAATTGAAAGGTATTATTAATACATAAGTATTTATTTCTTTTATTTTTATAGTAATTTGTCTGAATTATATCATTTGAGTCTCACACTATTATTATACTTTGTTAAATTAGTGCACTCAAAATATACAATGCTAAAGTTGACCGAGTTGCAAGAAAAAAACTTATTTAGGAGTCTATTAAGGTATATTGAGTTGCACATTCTTTTTAATAATTCATAAAATTAGATCTTATTTGTTTGAATCTTATAAAAACTTTTAAATTCATTTTTCAAGTGTCCTAAGCAACCGCTCCCGGGTGTTGAATGTGGCTATTATGTCATCATGTATATGAAGGAGATCATTGAAAATCATATCATTTCAACCGATGAAAAGGTAAGGTTGTGTGTCACGTGATTCATATAAGTAGTACTTTTTGTAGTTTTAGATTTTTATGTCGTGTTATTTAGTTGCTCTTTTTACGAGTAACTTATGTATATATACGGTTTAGCGAAACTTATAAACAGAAGAGATCGACATTATCGCATGAGAATGGTCAGTACTTGCAAGGCCGTTTGAAGAAATGTTATGGATGTTTGTTTATAAAACATTATTGGATATTTGTATGGCGGTGTGGATATTTCAATTCAATATTTTGGAATTGAAAGTATATGCTTTGTAGCGAGTTGGATATTATACTACGTTTTGAAAAATGTAGTCTAAATATTCACATGTAGACTACGTTTTCAATAAAAAAGTAATATTTTGTACGATTGTAGATGTAGTTAAAGTTAAAAAAAACGTGGTTAAAGTAGTTTAACTACGTCTTAAGCGTGGTCTTTTGTATATAATAGGCGTAGTTAAAGTAAAAAAATGTAGTTAAAAGTGGTTGCTACGTTTAAAAATAATGATCTTTTGTTCATAATACCGTAGTTAAAGTCGAAATAACGTAGTCTTTTATGGGTTATAGACTACATTTTCTGATAAAAACATAGTCTAAATATATTTAAAGACTACGTTTTTTTGACTTTTAACTACGTCTAAAAACGTAGTCTAAACGTGGGACTTTTAACTACACTCACCTAGACTACGGTTTAGAAAACGTAGTCTATATATAAAAGACTACGTTTTTTAGACGTAGTCTAATTAAAAAATTGTTGTAGTGTAACCATGAACTGTCAACACTCACCATTGATTGCATTGCATTTTTTGCATTATAATTTTACAAATTTCGTCCAAAGATAAACATTTGCTTATAATTTCATTTTCTACCCGTTTAAAAATGGAGACCAATTATATCAAAAGCAGCAACTTTGGACACAATACTTAAATAGCTAGTTTTATGCAATTGTACATTGTTTATGTAATTCAAATCAAAGTATGGTGAAATTCTTTCAAAAACTTAAAACAAAAGATTATAATAAATAATGAATTTGTGACTGCATGAAGACATTGTGCTTGCTCAGAATAACGAAGTGTAGTAGAGTGAATAGCACGAAAATATATAAGTGGAATTGATAGAAATGAAATAAACTATTGCCAGCTCTATTCCGATTGCTGTTTGGATTAGATTATTTGAAATGAGTGCTGTCCATGGGATTGGATATGATTGGTACAAAAATGAGAAGTAACATTGGTTGAATGCTGGGCTCTTAGGTTCTTTTTAACATGATTATACCTACCTAAAGTTTCCAAACCTATGAGTTCTCTCAGCTTTCTTTTCATTTTTTTTTGAAATTGAAATGGTATTCTGGAATGTTCTGGTGCACTTATGAATATGGCATTCCCACGATCAGTTGAGCTGGACAAACAAAGTTATTGTGATCTTAGAGTGGTCAACAACACAGAACATCATGTTGCTTTTAAGGTACTATTCTTTCTAATATGTACACATGCATTTCTCTTTCTATACCCATTTTTAGGCTATTTTGGATTTCATTTTAGCTGACCATCAATTTAATGTTCTCTCTTTTCCATTTTTGGCTAGGTCAAAACCACATCACCTAAGAAGTACTTATCTTTTGTTTATCACAAACTTCCAATAGAGATGAAGATATCCCATAAGCGCCCTTTTAACACTGCAGAGTACGCACAGTCATCTGCTAAAAAGCAGCCACTAGCCATCTTGCAGGATACATCTTTTTATCTGGGTTCAGTTTTTGATAAAAAGATTTACCAGTTGACGATTTTGCAATCATATGGCAGATGTTTCTGCTGTACAGTCTGCTATTGATAGTCATAATATATTTCTTTGATCCTCAAGATTTTCTCATGTGTATTATTCATTTCAACTATTGAATTTGTAGTCTCTCTCAAGCAAGGAATATCCTCCAGATATGCAGTGCAAAGATAAATTTCTTCTACAGAGTACAATAGTGCCTCCACATACTGATATTGATGAGCTCCCACAGGATGCTGTAAGAATATTTAACGAATAATGTCTTCAGTCGATTAAGTTGAATATATTATTTTGGGCACTTTACAAAAATGATGGATTCCTTTTCTCCTTGGGAAATTGATGGTTATTTCTGTGAGTTCTATTAATATCTTGTGTTGTGAATTAAAGTCTATTATTTTTTGTGCAATTTGGTGGAGTTATCGCTTGTTTTTTATTTCGATATTTTATTTTCCAGTTCCTAGAGAAGAGCTCTTTGTGCTTCTCTTTTTGCTGTCAGTTCTCCACTGCATTTGTGACAATATCCATTACAATTAGCAAAACTAACTGCTGCTAATGCAACCTGTTGGCTTCAATTCCTTTTCATGGTCAAATATTATTTTGTCAATTGTCTCATCTTTCTCTGATTGCAGTTGCATGGCAGCTCAAGTTTTGATGTTATTGATTAATATTTGGATTGTTTTTCATATGTTCTTCCTCTATATGATTATTTTCATCCTCATTTGTTTCTATCGAAAAAAATTAATTTAGCCATTGATATTGTTTAATCTTATATAAGGAGACAAAAAAGTGTTTGTATTCGGGACAAACTATTGCCTTGCAGATTTTCTTTCTTTGTCCTTATTCTTGGGCTATTTTCCGGTATATCTTGACTAAACATATCGGTTGGTGTCAAAACTATTAAATGCGCCTGCGGTGGATTTTCTCTTTTCGTAATTTGACTTTGCCGATAGCTTTCATAGGCAATAAGACTTGTCTTTTCTTCATGTTATTAAATCACATGCTCATAGTACCACTTTCCTAGGTTTGTTCATTTCTTGGCTTCCTCATGACCAATTTGAGAATCACTCCTTTGTGAAACTCTTTTGACATCTACTTCTTAGATGGGCATTATCACTTCTGTAGAATGATGGTATGCAAACATAATAAGTAGATCTTGGGTCTCTAGTTTGCCACGATCATATGCTTTTGATTTGTGACTTCTCATCCACGAGACACACTTAAATGAGTGTTAGGTGCTTCTTCATGATGGATTCTTACCTCAATTGTTGGTGAAGCGTAATATGAGGCGGGAATTAGTTTGTAATATGGCCCCGACTTTCGATTGTCTTCTTGTGGTGAAGCATATTTTCGTGGCGGCATATTAGGAAAAATGATTGTGTTCTATATCTGGCCTTACTCTTTTGCTTTCAATTGTAATAATCTATTTCCTCGTATGTTATAATAATCTATATCCTTGTATATGGCAGAACCCGACCTTACGAGTACGAAGGAGAAGGGATCTGTTGTTCGACAAACCACCAGCCCGATTCTGACAAATTTTAGTATGCATGACATTTTTTTCCCTCAGTGCTGTACTTGCGTCCGTTTTGTTTTTGGGAAAAAAGATAGCTATTTATTATAAAATGCATGAAAATGAGGCGACTTCTATTAAAAATCTAATCTAGTAGTACTTGTCACTCCCAAATGAGAGCTATAAAGTGGAGATACGGATAAAAGTAATTTTATTAGAAGATAAGTAATTTTTTTTTCATTTCTACCCTTTAGACGGTTCAGAGACCTTTCTCCCCACTTTTGATGGTTGATGAGACAAGACTAGAATTCACATAATGTCTCTGAACCTTGTGTACTACCTTAGTGAACAGCAAAAGGAGTGGGAAAAACTTCTACGAACACCAGTGTGTACTACTGTGACGCTAAAAGCTGGGAGAAGCCTTCTACGAACCTAGGGTACTACTAGTACCCGATTCACTAAGGTAGTAATCACGCATGGTGTATTTTTTATCAATTTAGTTTTTATTCTTTATCAAATATTTTTGAAATGAAGAGATCCAGGTTTGGTTTTAAGTCTTTTATTGCACAAATTTTCAAATAAATTGAAATACGGGCCCCATAAATTAGTTCTACCTTATCAGATTGTGAATGTACCATTGCACTACCAAAGCTAACAATACTTGTCTTTGTTATTCTCATAGAAATTTGGCAAGAAGATACGGGGAAAAGTTCAGGATTCTCCTTCACATTTGCATTATTTGTGGCACTCATTGGGCTCATGATGGGTTTCCTCTTAAATCTTTCATTGTCGTCGCCCTCTACAGAGTAGTAGTTCAACACCTTCAGGCCCCTCTGGTGACAAATCCTGATTGTCCATTTCATTGTATAATTTCTAATGTTGTTTGTTTCTTCATGCATATTGATAATTGCAAAATCATGTTTTGATCAGTTGGTTTGCAAATATCCATGTTTTTAATTTAGTAGCTTGTTCTTTCTAAGAACCCATTAATATAGTGAATTTTTGACGATAACGTTAAAAATCATTTTATTATTATTTTGAAATTAAAATTAACCATGAACTGTCAACACTCACCATTGATTGCATTGCATTTTTTGCATTATAATTTTACAAATTTCGTCCAAAAGATAAGCTTGTTGCTTATAATTCATTTTCTGCAGTTTAAAAATGGAGACCAATTATATCAAACAGCAACTTTGGACACAATACTTAAATAGCTAGTTTTATGCAATTGTACATTGTTTATGTAATTCAAATCAAAGTATGGTGAAATTCTTTCAAAAACTTAAAACAAAAGATTATAAAAAAATATTTCTTGACTTGAGAGCAATCTTTTCTCACTTCCTAATAGTGCATAAACAAACCAATATTTGTAGGTTCTATGATTTGAACAAAGCGTTTGTGACATTTAGGGATTATATCATAATGACATAACCTTGAAATTCGAAATATATGCAATCAAAATTACATCCTTCTAAAAGAGATGCGTATATCTGAGAAAAAGAAGTATAAATTTAACTTGATATTCCTAAGCGACAAAAAAAGAAGGAAAAAATAGACAATTGTGATCCATGATTCCAACATGTAGCATGCGACATTGAGTTCTCATGAAACCAATTTAATAACATGGATTCATAAAAAGAAAAAAAAATCCAAAAATAAACTCAACTTTTCAGCTGGAAGTTGTTGTCCTCAACTTGAGACAAATTTCCAAATGGTGTACTAAAAGGCTTGTACAACCCACATTTGCTTATACACATTTATTGAGAAATCAATCTACATTTATTATCATCCTTAAGGTTACTATTGAGATCATACATTTTAAATGTTCCCGCTTTAGATTATGGTAAATGGTCTCTCTTTCTTCCCTCTCTGTCATCTATTCAATCAAACCATGTGTTTTCACTTTCCAATAAAGCTCCCTTCTATTGCATAAACAATAACATTTTCAGTTTCAACCGTATGCCTTCAACAACACATACTGACATACGCATTATCTCCACATAAGATCAAATCCCTTTTTCACAATATTTTACCCATTCCTGATGCATATTCAATCACCAAATTTTAACTTATAATAATTAAAAAGAAAAAAAATTTAGACTAACAACCACAAAAGAGACTTCCTAAAGCTTGCTTCACCCTAAAACCTCATTTAATCCAAATGACCGCGACTTCTTTAAGAAAAAGTTTAAAATTTGACTTTTCAATAACATTTATAAGAGCATCCAATTGAATAGTGGAATTACACCTATGATACTAGGGATTAATTGGCATGGAATTACACATGAAAAACAAGTCTTGCAACTTATATTGCATCATTTCAAAATTAATACATGATATGACAAAGTAATTTTGTGGAAAAAACTGACCAAACATGGAAAGTCTGTGTTTGTTTTCATCATTTGAAGGAAGAGAAATAGAAGGGACATGAAAATGTTGTGAACAAAATCAAAAGCTTAAATCCTGTTGGCGTGTAACTTTTTCTAAGGTGGAAAAATAGGGGTTTAGAGTTTGGTCCACGTGCATGTACGATTTTTAATTGTTTAGATTTGCAAGTGAAGGGAGGAGAATATTTTTGTTTTTGTCTTTTTGTTTTTCATTTAAGTAATGCATTTGTATATTTCTTGTCTATTTATTAAGCTTTTGAGAGCTTATTTATTACTGATTCCTCTCAAGGAAGAAAAGAAAAACCATGAGGATATATTTTTAAGGGTTCAGTTATAAAAAGCTCATTTGCATATGTGAATAAACTCTAAACCGTTAGATTCAATTTTATTTTTTAAGATCTGAGTTTTCTAAGACAAAATTTTAATCTACATGACATCATATGTTTGAGAAAACTTAAATCTCAAGAAATAAAATTAAATCCAACGGTGTAAAGCTCGTTTGCATATACGAACAACTAAACCCTATTTTAGAGGTTTGAGACACTTGTCATTAATGAAAATTTGCAATCATAGTTTATCAACCACTCACAATACCATCGAGATCTTCGACTTTGCTCTAATATAATTACATAAACATAATGCATAAACTAATTCTTAATCTTTCTTATCATAATTAAACCAATTCATTTCGTGATGGAACTATTTGTTCCACCCAAAATATACCCAATCCTCAATTAAAAAGCACAAAGTATCATTTATTGGTGGAGCTGTATATTAAAGTTTCTTGATTTAACAAAAATATGCATTTGCGAGGCATGTTACCAAATATATGAATTTATAAACTAATTCGCTCTTCCAAATATATTTTTTATTATTTATTTTCTAACACTATTTATGTAGGTTTTTGAACACCTATTTTATGTAGGTTTGTAGGCTTAATTTTAATTTTAAAGTTTAGCCAAAACATGTCTTTTGACTTTTTAAGGTACACATGTCACATTATAAGGACATACTTTCTTTTTCCTCTTTTTCACTTACATAACTAATACTCTCTCTCTGTCCCTTACATTTCCTTTTCCTTTTTTTTTTCAAAACCTATAGATCTAATCATCTCTACATAATTGAGTGCAAGATTAGCCTATAATGACTGATTCATAAGCCAGAAAATTGCTTTCTTAGGTATACGGAATTTGAGCATGCCCACATATCCTTGAGCAAAAACAACCTTTGCGTAATGAGCACACATCAAGCATGACTCTTGCATGACCAAGTACAACTCAGAGCACAACTCTTTACTTTAATCCCCAAAAAGTCCATATTAATAGCACTACAAAACTTTTGAGGTTGGTCATATAGCATTTAGGTTATGACTAATACTAAATATTATAAAATAAAGTCAACTTCCATGGCTACACTTATTGACTAAGCAACTTAGTTGTTGATCTTTAAATGAATAACGTATAAGGGATAAATCTCGGCCACAACATATTCAACTTTTAATCAATCTCAATGACCACTTTCTACAAGAAAAGAATAAATAATAAATAAAAGATTCATGTAGTAGAACTAAATAACTCAGCAGGAGTATAGGGAATAAGTCTGTCACTAGTACATCAAAATATGATGTTCTTCACATCATTTCCCAAATGGTTCATGGTCTTCGTAAAATAAATAGGTATCTTTTTTGTATAAAACTTAAAAATTGAGTCCAATAGAAATAAACTCTTCACTTTCAAAGAAAAATCAAATAAATGTCAATGATCTTCAGACCTCTCTATATCAAGTTTTCTTATCACCATTTATTTTTTATACTTTTTACCTTTACACAAGTTTTTACCTGGTCTTTCAATTGATTTCCAAAAGATGACAATAGAATATAGAATGTTTGTGTAAATAAGTATTCTATATGCTATCTTTTGATTGGGACACATGAAAACTGGATGGTTCATAAATTGGCAAGCCAACACTTATAGAATGCTTGTGTTAATAAATATTCTATATGCTATCCTTTGACTAGGACACATGGCCCAGATGGTTCCATAAATTGGCAAATACTTTGTTTAAAATATATAAATATTAAATTAAAGACACGCTAAAAAGTTCTCATGATGTAACCACGGTGCCAAGATCCTTGTGTCCATGCAAAGCATCACTATACAAAGTATTATGCAAATTAAAGAAATTTTAGAAAAAGAAAAGACATCACCTAATTATTTTTGAGGAATGTAAGTTAGGAGTCTACAGCTCATTAGATCCAAAATATGATGTTCCTTGCACCATTTCTACATAATTGAGTACAAGATTAGCCTATGGTGACTATTAATTTATAGAGTCACAAAATTTGAGCATATGGGTATACTAAATTTAGAGCATACCCATCACGAGAACAAAACATAGCCCACGCGACCAGCTGCTTCAGCATGATTCTTGCATGATGAGTACAACCGAGCTTATGACTCTTGTACTAATCCCAAAAAGTCCATAATGTCGCACTACAAAACTTCTCGGGTTGGATCAAATAGAATTTGAGTTACCCAACTCTAACATTAAATATTATAAAATAAAGTCAATGTCCATGGCTACACTTATTGATTAAGCAACTGAGTTGTTGATCTTTAAATGAATGGTGTATAAGGGATAAATCTCGGTCACAACATATTTAGTTTTTAATCAATCTCAATGATATAATTACGCACCCAAGAGAAAGAATAAATAATAAATAAAATATTAATGGTAGAACTAAATAACTTTCAGTATAGTTGTACCACGCACCTCCTTGAATGTGCATACACACGTTCTCGAAATTTAAAAAATGTAAGGCATGAGTTTTGTATTTTCTTTTTCTAATAGAAGTCGATACGTGGTGTGTAAAAATTTTCCACATGACAAAATAGCGACCCTAATAGTGTAGTGTCTTAATCTAATTGGGTATCCTATACTTTCGTGTAAAATTGCGTTTTTCTCTACTGCATTTTCCATTTAAAAGATGTTCAACATAAATTCATCTCCCTATACTAAGACCGTCATATAGAATGTTTGTGTTAGTAAGTATTCTATATGCTATTACTTTGATTGGGACACATAAAGGTTGGATGCTTCCATAAATTGGCAAGCTGACACTTGTTTAAAATAGTTAAATATTAAATTGAAAGACACGTTTCTAAATTGAAAACTTACCGTTAGTATTTTTCCAATGAATATGTTTGAAAAGTTTCCATGAGATGTGCTTGTGATGTAGAGATGAGAGTCATAAATCATCATTGCACATAGGTGTTATACTTGAAATTAAAGAAAATTTAGAAAAGAAAGAAGAAAAATTTCATACATTACCTAATCATTTTGAGAATGTAGGTCAGATCTTCACTAAATTTTTTATCAAAATATGATTTTTCCTCCCTTTTTTCATTTTGAATGGTTCATGGTCTTAAATCAAAATAAATAGGTGTCCATTTTGTATAAAACTTAAAAATTGAGTCCAATAGAAATGAACTCTTCACTTTCAAAGATAGATCAATTAATCAAATAAGTGTCAATAATCTTCAGGCATCTCTATATCAAGTTTTCTCATCACCATTTCTTTTTTATACTTTTTTACCTTTACTCTACACAAGTTTTTACCCGGTCTTTTAATCGATTTTCAAAAGATGACAATAGAATATAGAATGCTGTGTTATTATTATTCTATATGCTTTATCCTGTCGAAACACCTTAAAAAACCGGATGGTTCCATAAATTGGCAAGCCAACACTCATAGAATGCTTGTGTTAATAAATATTCTATATGCTTTCCTTTGACTAGGACACATGAAAACTGGATGGTTCCATAAATTGGCAAGCCAACGCTTGTTTAAAATATATAAATATTAAATTAAAAGACACGTTAAAAAGTTCCTATGATCTATGCCCATGGTGCAAAGATCATATCGTCCATGCAAAGCATCACTACACAAGTATTGTATGCCAATTAAAGAAATTTTTTGAGAAAGAAAGAAGAAAGACATCACTAATTGTTTTGGGAATGTGGTATTGAATTTACCGTTCATTAGATCAAAACATGATATTCCATGCACCATTTCTACATAATTAGTACAAGATTAGCCTATGGTGACTGGCTATTAATTTATAGAGTCTTTCTGGGGGTGAGCATATAGGTATACCAGGGTGAGCATGCCCCTGTCTGGTAGCATAGCCTTTGCACGACAGCACAACTTCAACCGCGAATCTTGCATGACCCAGTACAATTCAAACATGACTCTTGCACTAATCCCAAAGTCTATAATGTCGCGCTCTGAGAAACTTTTTAGGGTTGGATTAGATAGAATTTGAGTTTCCTCACTTTAACATTAAATGTTATAAAATAAAGTCAACGTCCATGGCTACACTTATTGACTAAGCAACTGAGTTGTTGATCTTTAAATGAATGGTGTATAAGGGATTAATCTCGGCCACAACATATTCAATTTTTAATCAATCTCAATGACCACTTTCTGCAAGAAAATAATAAATAATAAATAAAAGATTAATGTGGTAGAACTAAATAACTCAAAGTATAGTTATATACGCACCTCCTTAATGTGCATACACACATTCGTTCCTCGAGAATTTAAGAAATGTAAGACATGAGTTTTGTATTTTCTTTTACTAATAGAAGTCAATACGCGATGTGCAAAAAATTTTCGCATGACAAAATAAGCGACCACAATAGTGCAGTGTCTTAATCTAATTGAACATCCTGCTTTACGTGTAAAATTGAGTTTTCTCTGCGATTTTCCATTTAAAAGATGTTATTGCGCTCATCTCTTTTATTAAGACGGTCATATAGAATGCTTGTGTTAGTAAGAAATGTATTCATATACTATCTTAAACAAGGGCATAAAAGGTTGGACAGTTCCATAAATTGCAGAGTAAGCTTGTTTAAAATAGTTAAATATAAAATTAAAAGACATGTTTCCAAATTGAAAACTGACTATTAGTACTTTTTTCCAATGAATGTCTTGAAAAGTTTTCATGAAATGTGCCCATGGTGTAGAGATGAGAGTTCATGGAAATCATCATTGCATAGGTATTATGCCAAAATTAAAGAAAAGAAAGAAAAGAAAGAAAGAAAATTTTCATTCGTTACCTAATTATTTTGAGAAATGTAGGATTAGGTCTATCACTCAATACATCCAAAATATGATGTTCCTCGCACCATTTCCCAAATGGTTCATTGTCTTCGTAAAATAAATATGTGTCCCTTTTGTATAAAACTTAAAAATTGAGTCCAATAGAATTGAACTCTTCACTTTCAAAGACAAATCAAATAAGTGTCAATGATCTTTAGGCCTCTCTATATCAATTTTTCTCATCACCATTTCTTTTTTATACTTTTTACCGTTACTCTACACAGGTTTTTACCCAGTATTTTAATTGATTTCCAAAAGATAACAATAGAATATATAATACTTGTGTTAATAAGTATTCTATATGTTATCTTTTGATCAAGGTTCTGGCAAAACCAGATGGTTCCATAAATTGGCAAGCCAACGCCTATAAAATGCTTGTGTTAATAAGTATTCTATATGTTATCCTTTGACTAGGATACATGAAAACTGGATGGTTCCTGTGACACCCCCAACTCGGCACCCGGTGTCAAGCGAGGGTGTCATTTTTTTTCCTGTTTACTATAAACTTATAAACTTTAAGCTTGTTCATTCATATAATGTTAAACATTTGCTTGTATTATATTAACTGCAGTGGATTACAAAATATATACAAAGCTCCATATATGGAAAGTGTTCAACATTTACAATATTCTCATAAATACAAGCATAAACGATTCTCATAGACATACGTATAGGTTACGCAATTGTTTTTCATTAAACGTTTTATTTGTTCGTCTCATTTGATATGTTTGTTATGTTATATTCAAGTATTACCAAACAATCTTAAGACAAATTAGGTTTATTTTTTTATATATATCTTGTACATAACGTTCAGTTCTGTTTATGCAAGTGCCTAACGTTCAGTTCTGTTTATGCAAGAGTTACAAAAGTTGTTAGTACAACATTTATTTGTTAATATTGTTTGCTTAATTCTACTCACAACGATGTCTGTTTGTTTAATATTTTTTCTGCTCAGAACTTAGTTAAGTTGTTTCTTAAAATTTTAATATCTTCATTTACGTGAACATTAGCCACTTTGATTTAATAATGGTTTTATTTTGCTCGGAAATTTAGCAAGATCATTTTAAAAATTTTAATATCTTTGTTTTACAAATAGATTGAGTCTGAGTAGAATGGCTGCGATTGCTCTCGTAGTGCCTCCTCTAACGCTGTTATGGCGTAATGGTAATGAGAGTCATGGAGAGAAGGCTGGAAAAATTTTAATGGGACAAATTCAAAGGTGGCGACAAAAGATCTTTGTTTACTTGACCACCTTAAATTTGGCGTTTCCTTGAGAGGATGCTCCTCGTTGGAGGAAAATGGCCAAATAGGCGAAGTGGTTTGCGTGTGAGCTTATGGAAGCATCTTTGATTTCTTGTGTGCAACTATCTCTGAATGGCTTGGACAACTTTTTGTATATGTGTGTGCCTTCAATCTTGCAAAGAGGCGTGGGAATCCTTGGACAAAAATACAAGATTGAGGATGCGGGGCTGAGAAAGTTTGTAGTGGGAACATTCTAGACCTTCTGAAGATGCTTGATTCAGGCGTGATAAGCCCAGTTCAAGATCTACCAAGTGATTTTGCATGACATACATGCGAAGGGATGTCTCTTAGTGAATCCTTCAAGTGGTGCAATTGTTGAAAAATTGTCGACCCTTAGGAAAGAATTAATTACCTAAAGCATGACGGAAGGAAATCGGACTTAAAAGACTTGATCGTGAGTGAGAATAGGAAGACAAGTTGTGCATCTAAGAAGAAGGCAGACAAGGGCATCATGGAAATCAAGGCCAATGTTGTGGAACAAGAGCGGACCTCCACAAATAACAAGAAAAGGAAGCTATAATAGCGAGGTCCTAAGCAGGTCCTACGAAAAGTTCCAAGGTAAGTGTATATTATTACCTTGAGCAAAGGGCACCATGCTAAGGACTGTCATAGTCACAAGGAACAAGGGAATCCAAAGAAGAAACGCCCTCAAGCGAATGTGGCCGAAGTAAGAGCGATGTCTCAGACATGAACCTCTCAGTCGTAGTCTCTGAGGTGAACTTCGTGGTAGCAATACGAGGAATGGTGGGTGGACACGGGGGCTACTCGTCATGGTTGCTCAGATAAGAAGATGTTCTCATCATATCAAACCATAGATAATGGAGAACAACTCTTTATGGAAACTCCCTCTTCTTCAAGGTTGAAGGCCCGAAGTGTGTGAAGATGACATCGAGACGAAGACTTACTCGATGATGTGTTGCATGTGCCTGCCGAAAGAATCACAGTCAATGCGGATCATTGTTGAGTAAGAAGGGCTTCAAGTTGGTGTTTGTCTCAGACAACTTCATCCTCACCAAAAATGGGATGTATGTGGGGAAGGGGTACATGAACAATGGGCTCTTCAAAATGAATGTAATGATTGTTGTACCTCTACTAAGAATATTAATAATAAGAACCGTCTTACGCATATACTTGAATCTTCAAATGTGTGGCATGGTAGACTAGGACATGTTAATTATGATACATTGCACAGATTAATCAATATGGAATGTTTGCCTAAATTTAAAATAGATCCAAATCATAAATGTGAGATTTGTGTGGAATCTAAACTTATAAGAACTTATTTCCATTCAATTAAAAGTAGTGAACCTCTAGAATTAATACATTCGGATATCTGTGATCTGACATTTATTCAAATGAGAGGTGGTAAGAAATATTTTCTTACATTAATTGATGATTGCTGTGACACCCCAAAACCCGAGGGTCCCATTGATTACCGTCGACTTTGCGGAAACACATTGTGTCTCATATCATAGAGACCATACATGAGTAAAATGACCCTGATAGGGCCATCATCTACTCGTCCATCTGGTTACAAGACCATACATTTCTATAGATCTAAGAGTTATTACATCCTCTAATACAAAACATATATTAAAACTAGGTCGTTCTAATATATACAAAACAAGAATCAAGGCACGGTTAGGCACACTTCATAATCCCGGCCTCTAGGAGGCGTCGATGCGCGCAATACTGTCATGCACGAAAGGGGGGTCCCACGGCGGGGTGAGCTAACGCCCAGTAGGGATAAATCCTATAAGGGCTATTTCCCACCTAATTGCACATGCAAATGATCATTTCATGGTCAGAGCGACAACCAATCCATGCATATTATTTATCTATCATGGAAAAATCTACATGCATGTATGAGGCGACACTACATGCTGATGCGGGTCGACCTCCGGCGCACCACCCGATAAGTGCAATGAGGAAATCGATCTCTTTGAAGTCGAGTTTAAACTCCCATCTCACAACCCATTAATCTATGTGATATTTATTTAATCATTTACCGTATGCGGAAGCGCAGAACTTTTTCGGGGTCTCCTTGCGTGGTCTCACCCACCCTCCGACATTTTGAGACTGTGGATCTCTGGCAGATGGGTTACCAGACCTCTGAGATCTATCTCATACTGCAATGTTTCCTTAAGCTCGTTGTAGTAGATTCTATTGACCGATCCATTTCAAATGATGCGTGATACGGTATAAATGAGTTTCATGTGCATTTCTCGCAATATTGTTGCAATGTAATGCGATTGATGCTCAAATCCTGAATGCTGTGAACCTCTAATCCTTCCACCGTGTATGTAATTCATGACACCTCATATCATAACCTATTATTCCATAACAGTCTAACTATAATAACATGATCATAATATTCTTAATAATAATCTTTGTCTTTGTCTGTCTATCATTGATTGCTTCATATCAACGTCTTGAAGCATGTATTAACATAATTCCCACCATTACTTAGGCGAGTAATGCCATAACTCATATTCATGGCGGCCTTGTGGGCGCGGGGGCTAAGCGGCATTCTAAGGGGGCCTATTATTGTATACATTTTTACTTGTAATATTATTAAGCCTAAAACCTTGGTTTTTATTATGTTAAAACCTAAATCATACTACAACAATCAATTCACAAAGAAAGTTTTTGATTGGCTCACCGAACCTCTATCACCCTTTACTACACTAAAAAATATATCAAACAAATACTATAACAATAATAAAGAACTCATTTTATCAATAAAAATCATATATTAGAGGAAAATGCAACAACAAAAAATAAAAGTTTTATAGGAAAACATACCTAATTAAGCAAACCAATATTATCTCTGCCAATTACAAAAAGAGCATTTCTGACTTCTTCTGCATTTACAAAAAATATAACTTTAGAAACCCGCCTTAAAAATTATAACATAAATCAAAAATATTATTTATTTGTTTCATTTAATTACCTGAAAAATCATTTCCTCGTGAACAAAACCATCAATATCAACAAATCATAGAAACTTTATTCTTCTTGCAGTTTTAATTGCAAAGTCAGTAATTAAAGTTTCATACTCAATCTTCTTAGCCAAATCAATTTCAATGGATAACATAGTAACATTAGCGCTTTCTTTGTGACGTTGACGAAGGTAAGATTTAATCAACTAACTTTGAGAAGCTTCTTTCTCGAAGGCAAGCGTATTGGAATGAATTGACAATATCCTATAAGCAATCCATGCATTTTGGAAACAACCATCCATTAGCTTGAATGATTGACACTTCAATCGGCCCTTTGACTCATTGGCAATAGTCCTTTAAGACTTCCAACTCCTAAATAAATCTTTACCATCAATATCACATTGCATGCCATGTCTTAAACATTCTTCAAGATTGTTACACTTAGTGTGAGCATTCATTATTGGTAAAATTCATGCCTTCAAATCAAATAAAATCCAAAATTTTGGGCATATATTTGAAGCTGCTCAAACCTCACGCTTTCAGTGAAGAAATGCCTTGATCAACAACATATATAAAATTAACTGCGAAGGATTCTTATTGGTGTGTCACCTCTTCACTTACATTCTCATCAAATGCTTCTTTCTACGAATGATGCGACCTTGATGAAAAGCGGATTCAATCTCCGTGTCATTACTTAATTTCTTAACTTCGGCTATGGCCTCCCTAAATCCATTTCCCTATAATTCTTAAGAAATTCAATTAGTCCTCTCCAAATGACATATACTTAACATCATATGCATGTTCTCTTCTTGAAGAGAGTCTTGCTAACAACATTAACGACAAACAACAACTTGTACGAACAACAAAGCAACTAAAAATTCAAAATCATCAAGTTAAATTTTGCTTCACTCTCGAGCATCACGAGTAAATCTAAATCATCTACATTCTGCAAGTGAAGTATAGCATCTCTTATTTGTGGAACTTGGAACCTTATTGCTTTAACACTCTCAAGACGACTCTCCCAACGTGTTTGAGATAATGGCTTAAGTGAAAGACTGGCTAACATGATCCACGAAAGCTTTTACCAGCAACTTTGGAGAGAAGAGCGAAAACAATACATTATAAATGTTGTATTCTCCAAAAAATTCAAGCGGAAGGCTTTAGTACAAGAGCCAGCCATGTCGAAAGTGCAAGAGTTAAGACTATGACCCCAACCACATGGTGTGTAAATGCTCTAAGTTTATGTCGAAGCACTCTTTTGAACACCTTTGAATTTCCTTCATGTGGAGCCATTGTGTATCTGTCCTCTTATATTATCAATATCAATCCCAAGAGTTTGCAAAACTTGTAAAAGTACATTAAAAACTCCTTCCCCGGTTGTATCATCAACTTTCAAAAATTCTAGAAAGAACTCTTTTACTTCTATCGGACTAGTTGAAATATCCACACATCGTATTACAAGTGACATTTGTTGACGACATATGCGGAGTGCGATCAAGTATTGAAAGGTATTTGCTTTTCTTGATTCTTTCAGCAATTGCAATTTTAATTTCATTCATGGCATTTGAATCAATTCATTTTGGATCTTGTGAGCTAAGATAGTGATGCGTTTCATTACATTGGATCTGTAAGGTGCTCTTGCATCAACTGGATCAAATTCAACTTGTCATTTCAATTATGCTAAGAAAAATTCCCATTATGCTCTTCAAAAATCTTCTCATTGTCCCAATGCAATATTATTGTAGCAAGTCTTTTTACAACAACAAGGGAAATCTACGTACATTTTTCGGTGCACTTCTCTTTATCGATTAGTTTATTTGCATACTTTTATCAATTGTTTCATTTTTCCCCAACCTCAGTGAGTTCTTAAATCTTTCATGCGATTGATGTTCATCACTGGTTTCATGAGTTTTAAGTGATGGCTAGATTTTCCAATCTTTGAATCCTTCATTGGCCAATTGATAATTATTTCCTTCTTTCTTGAGCGACTTACAACGAAACGATACTTTGGCTCAGTATGAATCATTAGCCATTTCCTATCCTTCTCCATTTGGTAATGATCGAAGGTAATGGACAGATGAGAAATGTACCATGATCATCTTTCAACAAATTATCATCATTGTTCTTATTGGACCCTTTTCTACTAACAAGTCTCTTAAATTTTGGGTTACATGATTCCCGATTACTTGGATCATAAATGTTTAAAGCCCGAATCTTCATTATCAGCAGTTTTGACAACTCTCATTCCTGAGTTTGATTATCTTTCTCATTTGAATATTGATTGGGTTCTTCTTCTTCTTCTTCATTAATCAAATGCATGTTCTTCATTTTGAATATTATCATTTGGACTTGAAGTCTCGGTTTGTTGACTAATTGGAAAAAACTTGAAAGAGCTCCTTCTTGAGGCCAAGATCAATTTCTCTATCTTTTGCTTTTTCCTTTTATCATTTCGGTTTCTACTTTTTATTAGAAAGACATGATTGTATGATCAACCTAAAATAAGAGAAAAGAATTAAAATAAATTAGCATTTTGAAATCCGATCAATTTATATAGAGTATTTTCAAAATTAACACACAAAGAGGGTTTTCAATAGGCTCACCCCAAACATCTATAACTATTCTCTGACAATCCCAACATACAAATAACAATTAACACAAATAGGGTTTCAATAGGCTTTGAGCCTCCTATAACCATTACATAATGATGACACACAAATAGGGTTTTCAATGGCTACTTTAACCTCTATATATACATTCTACAACTTGATCAACACACAAGCTAGGGTTTTCAATAGGCTCACCCCAAACCTCCTATCACCACTACTAGTCTATCACACTTACTACTTATTTGTTGAAAATAAACATGAAAATATTCAAATTAATTATGAAAAATAAAAACTTACCTTCACGAGCAAAGAATCAAATCTCTGTTGGTTTCCAAGAAAGAAAGCGAGGAAAATAAAAATGGGCGTGTCGATTAATCAATTTATCAATGAAGCAAAAAAAATAAATAAAAATTTATCGATGAACCATTAAATTTGGTTACTCATCCCGTATATGTGTGGTAATAGATTTTCAATACCAAAGCAATGTTTATAACTGGAATATTACAACCATCCAGCTCAGCCATATGGCTATAACTGAAGTGAGGTTATAAAATAATTAAATATATTGCTGAAATTAGTCTAAATAATAATCAAATGCAACTTGGTAACTTAAATAAAGTATGATTAGTCCTGATATAATATTCCAATATTTAAGTCTGGAACACGGAGCGGATTGTCGGTTGTCGCCTAAAGCTACAAAATCACAGGCAGACGAGCAGTGGAACCGGCGAAGTAGGCCGGCGGCCAGGAGGCGGGCCGGCCCTACGAGCTGCGAATGGCGATTGCGACTGCGTCGACTAGATACGGATGCGGATTACGGATGCGGATGCGGGCCAGTCGGAGGCTGTCGAACGGAGACCGGAGACCCGGTGGCCGGTGGCCGGTGGCCGGGCCCGGATCTGGATTACGAAATGGCGGGGTGTTTGGCAGTTTGGGCGTAATGTGTAGATGAGACTATGGGACTTGAGTGAGTGAGGCTAAAAGTGAGGTTTTAAGAGGGCTGTTATTAGGAGTAGTTGGTCTTGAAGGGCTTTATTTTTAAGAGAAATGTGGGGGCCGGCGACCGCTCTTCGTCTACCCCTCGGGAGCCGTGTTCCCAAGTGAGATTGTTGTATGTCAATCATATCTTTGCTACATACCCAGTGGCCATGTTCAAGCCATGACTCTTTACAACCCGATGTTTTAAACACCCATTTGATAACAATTACTCAGTTTTTCGGCACAGATGTGAGCACCTATTTCAACTGAATGGCTTATGGCTAGATTCTGGACTCCATGAACTTTCCATAGAGTCCAAGAACACCCAAATCGGAGTTCGGACGGAAAAGTTATGGCCTAAACAACCAGGGCTAAAACCCAGAAAAATCCTGCATGTTAACCATGCAAGTGATACCAAACTGATTTTCTTTCGGTCTAAGAACCAGAAATTTCTGCATGTTTTCATGCATGCAATAATACACAAACTGAGTTTCATGATCTAAAACCCAAAAGATTCTACATGTTAGTCCTGCATGAAAGCCCAGGAAATTCTGAATGTTTTCATGCATTACAATAATACTATAAACTGAGTTTTCTTTGATCCTAAAACCCAAAACATTCTGCATGTTAGTCATGCATGGAAGCCAGAAAATTCTGCATGTTTTTCATGCATACAATGGCATCTATAAACTGAGTTCTTTGATCTAAAAACCCACAAGATTCTACATGTTGTCATGCATGAAAGCCCAGGAAATTCTGCATGTTTTTCATGCATACAATAATACACCAAACTGAATTTCTTCAGTCTAAAAACCCAGAACATTCTGCATGGACAACATCACAAATTCAGCATGTTATTCATTCAAACAATCACATAGCAAACTCAACCAAAGGCCATTTTCATGGCCCCAAACAAGGAAATAACCAAAGAGGAAAGGATACTCACCTGCACAGAGTGTGTAGGACCAGTTCTTGATCCTTGAATCTGAAACACAATGGGGAAAAGCTTCCTCCTTTTCTTCCTTTTCTTTCTTTCTTTCTTTCTTTCTCTCTTTTCTTTCTTCTCCTCTTATCACAATTATTTTTGGAATCCTCTCCTCCAACTCCAAAAGTTTGTTTGACCTAGGTGGAGTACACCTAACCTAGGGTGTTTGAAACTTGGTCAGCTTCAGACCCCAGTGTTCTCCCGTGCCACAATTTAACACTTTCGTATAAGCCATGAGGGTGAGAAGCAAACATTGGCCCCACCCAACTCATGCAATCCTAAGGGCATGACACTTGGCCCACCATGTGCGAAGTATCTCCATTACAGAAGTGCCATGGCGCCCCATGGATAGCCCGTTACGTGCCGAAATGCGTGCGAAACCGGAGTCTCGAGAAGTGACGTGGATTCGTTTGGTTCAACTAGATTTACGGCGAGAGATGATTCTGCTTGGCGTGATCCGTTTCGGTCATCAGGAAATACGAAAGATCTAAGGTTTTGTAATGTAGTTTAGAATTAAGAATTCTGATTAAACTCATTTTTAAAAATGCTTTTCCAGGGTTTCACAATTGCACGGATACTATTATGTTTTACTTATTGAGAAGTAAAGATGAGGCATTGGAAAAGTTTCAACATTTTAAGAATGAGGTGGAGAACCAACTTGATAGAAAGATCAAGGTCAAGGTGATAAGAAGTGATAAAGGTCGTGAATATGAAGCACCTTTTGGTGATTTTGTTTACAACATGGTATAATACACGAACTCACCTATTCACCTGTGAAATGGGGTTGCTGAACGTAAGAACATAACTTTAAAAGAAATGATGAATGCATTACTATTAAGTTCTGGACTACCTCAAAATTTGTGGGGGGAAGCAATTCTTTCCTCAAATTATATTCTCAACCGAATACCTCACAAGAAAACCAATAAATCCCCCTATGAGTTGTGGAAAGGTCGAAGATCTTTGCCACAAATAAAGTCTTTGAGATTATTACGGCTATAGTGGCGTACCTATACACCAAAGGTTAAAATAGGATAAAAAACAGTTGATTGTGTTTCCATTTGGATGTGCACACAATAGTAGTGCACCGTTTTGATTCATAAATAGAAATTATCGATATGCATGCTAATACTATTATCGAATCAGGAATGCATCTTTCTTTGAAAATGTATTTCATACAAATCCCACCACGGGAGTTGAACTCAGTAAAAAGAACTCATGATACGTAATAGGCGGCGGTCAAGGCCAACGAGATGATGATGTTCCTAGACACGACAAAAAAAAAAGACTGAACGTCCAAAATCTTTTGGTCCCGGATTTTCTAACGTATTTGTTAGAGAGATAAAACCTCAAAGATTTAAGGAAGCAATGTAGAGCCTAAGCTCCATATTGGAAAGAAATTTATAAATGATGAAGTAGAATCCATCTTGCAAAATCATGCGTAGAACTAGTGGATCTTCCACTAGGTTCAAAACCTCTAGGATATAAATGGATATTCAAGAAGAAAATGAAAGCAGATGGATCTATTGATAAATATAAGGCTAGACTGGTTATCAAAGGTTACAAGCAAAAAGAAGGCTTGGACTTCACCAGTGACAAGAATATCATCCATTCGAATGTTAATAGCTATTGCAACTATACACAATCTTGAGATACATCAAATGGATGTAAAGACAACTTTCTTAAATGGTGACTTGGATGAAGAAATCTACATGAAACAACCCAAGGGGTTTATTGTTCCAGGTCAAGAAAAGAAAGTTTAATGCACTTGTTAAATCCTTTATGGATTAATGACACAATCTGCGATGGCATGAGAGAATTTGTGATGTAATGACAAATGGATTCAAAATCAACGAGTGTGAAACAAATGTGTATATATCAAGAACACCCGAACATGGGTTTTGTCATTATTTGTCTCTATGTTGACGATAAACTCATCATGGGTAGCAATAATGAAGTCATTAAAACTACCAAGGAAATGTTCAACAATAAGTTTAACATGAAAGACTTAGGTGTTGTCGATGTTATACTTGGGATAAAGATCTCTAAAACATCAGATGAACTAATATTATCTCAATCACATTACATTGAGAAAATTCCAAGAAATTTAAACAAGATGATAATGATCCAATGAGAACCTTGTAGATGTAAATCTACATCTATCCAAAAATAATGGCAAAAGCCTTTCCGCAATGAAGTATGCAAGCAATTGGCGGCTGATGTATGTCTCATGGTAGCCTTATCCAAACAACACCTTATTGCTAGCAAATTGAGTAGATACACAAGTAATCTAGGTGGGACCATTGAAGGCAATAGTTAGAGTTTTGAGGTATTTAAATACACCCAAAACTATAGTTGCCTACGAAAATATCAATAGTACTTGAAGGGATATTGTGGCCCATAGGTGGATATCAGGCACAGACTAGAAATCCTGAGTGGCTATCTATTATTTACACTTGGTGAGGTGGGCGATGTCTTGGAAATCTTCTAAGCAAACGTGCATTGCTAGATCCACGATGGAATATGAGTTTATTGCACTAGATAAAGCTGGTAAAGAAGCAAAGTGGCTTCGTCATTTCTTAGAAGATATTCCAATGTGGCCATAACCTATGCCTGCTATCTGCATTCATTGCGATAGTCAATCAGCAATTGGAAGAGCACATAGTCATATATATAATGGTAAGTCTGAACATATTCGTCGAAGACATAATACCGTAAAACAACTTCTCTCTAATGGTATTATGACCATTGAATATATAAGGTCAAAAGATAACATTCCTGATCCGTTAACTAAAGGTTTGACTAGAGAGCAAGTAAGTAAATCATCGAGGGGAATGGGTTTAAAGCCTATACACTAAAGAGTCGCAGAGATAGCAGCCCCGCCTAATTTGGGGCCCGAGATCTAGGTTCAAAGGAACAACCGAATTTTGTGTGACTCATTGAAGATCACTATGGAGAACAAATCTCCTACTCATTCCTATAATCAAAATAGTGATGCTTGCAGCATTGAATAGGGTAAGCCACGCTTTTAATGATTCTTATATCTTGTTAAAGACAAGTGGGGTATAGCAGAATACCTTCCATAAGAAGTCACCTATGTGAGTGAGAACTGGGTCGGTTCTATGAGAATGATAAAGGCTAAATTCTCTAGGAGCACTCATGAAACCGAGGTGTTCGAGGGACGAAATGAACCGATCGTGAGAACCAATTGTGTCGGGAAAGGTCGACATGAATGCTATTGTGCTTGGTTTACCTGAATGATTGAGCAGTTGAGACATCATGTTCCTTTGATCAATCGGTAACCCCAGATAGCATTTCTGAGGGAAGGAGTTCAAGGCCACAAGCTACCTTCCTCTATCTGAAAAATTTCTAAGCCCGAACTCTCTCTCGGTCTCCGGCCTCGTCATTTGCATTACTTTCGGTGATTCATTCATGTAGAGTGGAAAAAATGGGTTTGAGCATTAGAATTAGCTATCTTTTGAACTAAAATTAAATGGGTCCACAAACTCCTTAGTGGGTCCACGGCCCAGAATGTGTTATAAGCTGTGAAGAGATGAAGATTATACATTAAGTTGCTCAAAACCATTAAGGAGTGAATTAGAAATTGCCTCCAAACAACACCACTTGAAAATGGTAACAAAAGGTTTAAGCTTGTGTCCTACATTGGATGGGAACAAGACTTTTAAAGGGTATATATACACCTACCTTGTAGTTGGGTTTGGGCCCCAAGGGGCACCCCAGTTTTGTGGAAGGGGGAGGACCTAGCTCATGCTTGGTTCGCCCTTGCCAAATCCCTAGCAGAATTCGGGTTCGGGCGGCTTAGCTTCGTTTTAGCGTCAGCCCAGTCGTTTCTCACGATAAGCGTGGGATTACAAGTGGGAGCGCTATCATTTGGAATTGGGTAAAGCGTCTTCTCACGTATAAGCATGCCGAGCAGTCATGAGCAGGTCTATATATAGGCCACACAATCACTCATTTTGCATTCAGTCATTCCTTCCTCCGTTCAATATCATCTTTATTTTGAGAAGCCCAGAGTTACGCACATTTACGGTTTGACACGACTGACAAAAGGAAGTGCTTTCTTTGTGTTGGGAGATCATTTATCCTAGGAGGCGAATTGCCCTGGCACCGAAGCACCCTTTGTGGGAGCAATAATTTGTCTTAAGAGGTGTGTCAGCCACAGACTTGATCATTCACGATTCTGTAAACGAGGTTCTGACTTATTGCTAATTTTATTACCTTTTACGCCATGGAGTTCCTCATAGACATCTTTTGATATAGGTTCTACAAAATTGTTTTCATTAAGCGTTTTATTTGTTAGGTCTCATTTGATCTGTTCGTTACATTTATATTCAAGTATTACCTAACTTATGACCTAAATACCAAAGCGTGCGAAACCTAAAAGCTGTATCATAAATGAACGAGAATTGACCGAAGCGAGTCTCACTGCAAATTTTAAGGTCAATGGGGTCCAAATTTGGATACACTTATTTCAGGGAGATTTATTCTTCTAGATGTCTAGTTTACCCAGAATTTTGAATCATTCAATTTGGATGAGTGATGGCCAAGTTATGGCCAAAACAAAAACATGGGTTTAAAAAAAACGGATAACATCTCTCACAAACCCAACATTTTTCTCTATACAATTTTCCTCCATTGAGACCACGACCAAACCAAACAACCATTCCAAACAAAGTTCTACACAAAAAGAGGTATTCAAACCTCCAAACAAGTATCCATACAAAAATTCATACAAAAATCCATACCAAAATTCCTTACATATCCATACCTTTGCTTTTCTTTTCTCCTTGAACTTCTCTTCTTCTCCTCTTCTTCTTCCTCCCCTCTTCTTCTCTTCTTCTTCCTCTCTTCTTCTCTTCTCTCTTTCTCTCTTCTCCTCTTCACTGATTTTGCCCTATCATTTTAGACCAAAAATGAGATATTTTGCCTTTCATTAATAAGGCCATGTTTGTATATACAATTTACCTAAATTTTCCTTTTGCATTTGGTCCTTCATTTTCATTTTATTCTCAATTTAACTTATCAAATCCTACTTTGGCATATTATCTTCTTGTATTATGACCCTTAGGTCCCCAATTAGTAAGTACTAATTTTCCCTTAACTCTTGTATTGGTATGGATTTTATTATTTATTTTTAGCATTACTTTATTCAGGAAAAATATACATTACTTTTATTATACCTAAACATGTTATAAAGCGTCGGGGTATAATTTGAGAATATTCTGATTCCATAAATTGGTAAGTAACCCTTGTTTAAAATATATAAATATTAAATTAAAAGACATGTTAAAAAGTTCCCATGATTTGTGCCCACAATGCAAAGATCATACCGTCCATGAAAAGCATCACTACACACGTATTATGCCAAAATTAAAGAAATTTAGAAAAGAAAGAAAGACATCACCTAATTATTTTGAGGAATGTAGGATTAAGTCTATTGCTCATTAGATCCAAAATATGATGTTCCTTGCATCATTTCCCAAATGATTCATGGTTTTCAGAAAATAAATAGGTGTCATTTTTTGTATAAAACTTAAAAATTGAGTCCAATAGAAATGAACTCTTCACTTCCAAAGATAAATCAAATGAGTGCCACTAATCTTCAGGCCTCTCTATGTCATGTTTTCTCATCTTCATCTTTTTTTTATACTTTTAACTTTACTTTGCACAAGTTTTGAACAAGTCTTTTAATTGGTTTCCAAACTGACCGCGCATTCTTCTTTAGGTGTTTAATAGCTTGTCTTTAGAAAAATAATAATAATGCTATCTGAACTAAAATCATATAAGCAACATGTTAACACAAAAAAAAATTCGAAAACTAATAGATCTAATTTACTATTACCTCATCATGGTTATTGAGAAACAATATTTCAGATATTTGTTAGCTTGGATTGATATTCTAAAAACATGCCTTTTTTATGTAGAAAGAGATGTGTCTATATGTATACAAGAATTGCTTAAGTAACACCATTTAACAAATCCCAATCAATTGAAAAGTTATGCAATTATCATTTATAAACAACTTTGTTTTTGCAAAAATAAATAAATAAAGGAATTTTTTTAGACTTTAGGTGCCAACCAGCCAATGCTTTGCCCATGAATGAACCATGTCGACCTATTATTTCTCTTCAACCTATGAGGTAACACCCAAAAGGGCAAGAATTAACTCATGTAAGACCCTGCGTCTTTTGTAATAGAAGAGATGGATGTCTTTAGGAGCAATAGATAAGAGAGATTATGGTTTCTTCTTCGATAAGACAAATTGGAGTTAAACCCCTTAAAATAAATGCATTATGAATCGTAATCAACATTTTATTCATTTACTATTAGTAGTTTGATTGTCCTTGACCCGACATTGATTCTTTGACTACTTTTAGAGACCATTTGGAGATTCGGATTTTTATTTTGTTTTTAAGGAGTTTTCCTTTTGTTGCTTACCCTCAAGTGCTTGAGTTATTTCGGATTTGCTTTGGATTGAGCGAGATCATGTTCATCTTGGACACTTTTAGGAATCTTATTTGTTCTTCAATAAAGTTCTTCTCATTTCACTTACTTTCACACTTTCGTTTCACTTTATTGTTCACTATACTCATGAACTCTATTAAGCAACCCCTTAGTTTTTGCCACTTGGCTATCTTAGGGCCTTGGATCTTGAGGTCCTTATTTTGTTAAGGGCATATTTGAAGGATTAATGTCTTAAACAACAAAGGAAAAGGAGGAGAAGAAGAGTACAAAGGAAAAGAAAATGTAGAGAGCAAGAAGGAGAATGAGGCTTGAAAAGGAGAGGTTTTTTTGGGTTTTGGGAAGAAGAAATTGGAAGAAAAGTGAAGAGACTTTGAAAGCTAAGGGAAGGAGACTAAGTTGTATTTATTTAAAAAGTACTTTTAATTAAAATGTTTATCGGAGGGAAAAAAAACGACTATTTAATAAGAAACTTCCATATGTTTGGTTCTCACAAAATTCGGGGAAAATGCAAAGAAAAAATAGAAGAAAAAAAATGAATAAAAATAAAATAGAGTTAAACCTAATATATTTTTTAAATTTCCCACTTCAAACTCATCTTATTTATTTCAACACATCATTATTTTTTATTTCCATTGAGATTTTTTGTTTGGCAACTATTTCTTCATCATATTTTTCACACTTGCTAGTACTTTATAAACTAATACGACCTAAATGCATCTTTTTGTTATTCCAAACTCATATATATATATATATATATATATATATGTGTGTGTGTGTGTGTGTGTGTGTGTTTGTGTGTGTGTGTGTGTGTGTGTGTGTGTGTGTGTGTGTGTGTGTGTGTGTGTGTGTGCCCTTGGCTAATCTTAAAAACTGTTCCACACAACTATGATTTAATAGGTACCATGGGCGGGCTCGATTCCCACAACTTGGCCAAACCCGACCTAAGTGCTGATGGGACTAGACCCAAAGTCGGCCAGACCGAAACGCCCCGTCCGATCCTCGCGGGTGCGGCGCCTCTTATCACGGATGCCTTTTCGCTGGTGCTTCCATTATGGTACCATGGGCGAATCAGTTCCCCAGCGGTGACCGGCCAAAAACCGATGGGAAGTAGGCCAAAAGCAGTGACCCGTGAACACCAGATAGATCCACTGCGGGTGCCCGGTGGGGTGAGCCCAACTGACCGGCGAGCGCGTCCCGATCGCGCCCGGCGCCTGCTATCCCGGATACCTTTTCGCAGTGGCTTCCCTTTCGAATGTGACTCCACCAAGCGAAAGCGCCATGACTCTTCATGATACAAGTAAATGTCCTACTAAGAGAATCAATCTGCTTGTCTCCAGCGAATAGGAAGGCACTCGGCGAGCGATTGGAAGCGATTACGCAAGAAAAACAGTGATCGCTGCGGCAGAGCCACCTTCCCTTATCTTTATGGAAAGAAATCGTCAACTCTTTAGGAAATATGGATCCCCTTCCCCTATCTTTATGGGAAGAAATTGTCCACTCTCGAAAGATGGATCCCCTTTCTCCCTCCATAAAAGAGAAGCAAATCATGCCAAATGAGGTACGAGATTCTTGATTGAGATAATTGCTGCTCTAAGCTCTAAGTCTTCCAGAAAAAGGCTAACTTTGCCATCGGAGGGGCGACGGAACACCACCGTCGTCTTCTTGTTTGTTTTGCATGTTGCAGCCAACTTGTGAATGCTCCGACAATCCATTGATTCTGAGAATTCCGGAGACTACATGATTGATACTCAAGGGTGGTTGTTAATGCTCAAAATGATGTGTGCTAATCTTAAAAACATTTTCATATAGGTGCACTACTAAAGAAAATCTCAAATTATGATGTTCAATTCCTCGATGCTATTGAAAAGCTCTTTATTTTGCCTGCAATGGGATAGGTTGTGACGCTTGTTGTTGATGCTTATCAAAAGCAGTATGGTTTGATATACCTTTTTCCAACTAATGTTTAGGTGTATGTTGAGACTTAAGTCAATGCTCTCATAAAAATTATTGATAAAATATTATATTCTTTTTAAAATGTTGAAGGTGGCTTAGATTTATTGCATTTTTTGTCAAGCTCAAATTGATGCTTGATTTATGTTTTTGTGGTAATCGGTGACTAGATGAAGAGAAGTCCACTATATGGAAAAATGAAGATTTTTTATGTTGAGGGTCATTAGAGATGGTAGAAATTTCTACAATATGCTTTGTCCCAATCTACAATATGCTTTATTATTTCTTTCTTTAATTTTCTTCCCCCAAAGCCGTAAAACATATTTTTTAAGATTTAACTTTACTCACATTTCAACGAATTCATATTGTAGATGTGGCCCGACGCCCTGTGTCAGGAAAGTGTGTCACAAATCTAAGAACTGTAAATCTGTTAACTTATATAATTCTAAACAATTATCTTGAAAATTTAAACTTAACAAAAAATTTCATATACATCCACTATAGTGGTATTTACATCTGTCTGCCTATTCCCGAGTCTATTTACTTGTACTTTACATTTACCTTGTCCAATCTTACATTTACATTTACAAAATCGGAGTCAAACACATGTGGTGGACTCCTACAGTTTAATGTTGGCCACACTGTGGAATATCACGAGGCGTCCCCTTAGAATTTACCTACGAATAAGCGGTCGTGCTAAGCTATGGCAGTGGAATCATAAATATGGATAGAACATTATACTTGATCATCTGTGCTATAACATTTTCTTCATGTACATGTACTTCTCATATCATTATAATTCAATTACATATTGCATTTCATATCATTTTTCATGTTTCACCTTTATAAACATTCGAAAATTTCCTCTCATCTTATGTCTTATCTGCATATTCTAAGAAGTGGATATGGGAAAGCGTATGTGCAGGGTACTATCCTTTATCTGTCAGTGATCTCTATCTGATACACATGGTGTATGGCCCAAACTAGGCCGTTGTAATGACCTAAATGGGGCTAATTATATCACATGTTCTGCGACATCTGTATCCTTAATAGGCATGCCCTACTTATCCATCTACACAGAACATAAGCGATGATCGAGCTTATTAAGTTTTTTATCCCAGAGTTAGAGATATCGGACTTTTCATATCTAGATGCATGGATAATTACAATCACATGTATTCATATGGGACCTTACAGACCATTATTCCCTTTATATTCATCGGATAGTTGTCATTTATCTGTGGCATGCTTATATTCTCGAGATTCATTCTTGTCTTACGGATTCATATATCAAATATGCTTGTATTTATGTTCATGTGATTAGATTTCATATCAGAAACTATCATAATCATGTCAATGTACACAATTTCATATAACAACCACTCTTATAATTTATATGCAATTTCATTTACTTACTTCAATTCCTTTATACCGAAATATTCTCATTCAAAACCATTTCCCCGAGATACTGAAAGTATATAGAAGGCGTTAGGATGTTTTAAGTTCTATAGTAGAAGACATGAAAATCATCTCCCTGAAAACAAGGTCAGGCTTCTCTTATTTTCTTGGTACAATAGGTTTGACATCTCAACAATACTTCAAGTCCACTGTTCATCCTATAAATCTATTTTATTCATAAATTGGAATCACTCCATTTGAATCATCCCAACTCAAGTTATGACATTTTAATGTCAAACTGGTCTATTTTCCCAGTTTACATTGGTAACCGACTATGAGACCCAATTTCAGGGGTCTTAACACCATCATTAACACTAGTTCCTTGTACTCAGTTGAAGCTATGGTACTAAGGGTTCTTCTCCAATTGGAATCATCAATTAAAACCTTTGAAGCTTCGAAGATATCCAAAACAATAGGGACTACTCTATTTTCAAACATAACATTTCACGCAAGCGGAACTCACTTTGTGGATTGCGGGCTGAATGAGGTCAAAATTTGAATACACTTCTTCCAAGGAAAATGTTATCCTAGAAGTCTAGTTTACCCAAAAATTATAATCACTCATTTTGGATGAGCGAAATTCAACTTATGACCTAAACACCAAGCGCCACCAACATAGGATAAGTAGCTTGCAGTATTTTCACTTCAATCTCAAAAACATGAGACTTAGGGCTAGGTTTGCTTCTTGGTACCTTCTATAATTTTTGTAGGTTTACCTTTAGGGTTCTTTTCCCAACTGTTACTCCAATTTAGGATGACTCATGGCAGAGATTATAGCTTAAAACAAAACATGGGTTTTGGAAAAATTTTACAACATCTCCTCTAAAACTAACTTGTTTTCTTTATACAAAAATTCCTCAATTGGGAACCACAAACAATCAATCAAAGCCAAGCACGACAAAACAACACAAATTTGACTTAAGCCAACCCAAATCACTTTTATACAAAGTTAGAGGGTTTCCTAACTCAAACATAAACAAAAGGAGTTTGGAGATTTCAAGCATACTCAAACTTCTAGAAGTGTCCATACTTTCCATACCTTGATCTTCAAAGACTTGAACCAAACTTCTCATTTTCTTCACTTCTTCTCTTGAACAAGGCTAGATCAAGAAATGGAGAGAATCAAACACTTGGCTCTTCTTCTCCACACCGTAAATGCCCCCAGCCCAAAGCAATGAAAAATATCTCATTCCAGAGACCAAATGTGGTCTTATCATCTTTTCATTACAAGGCCTTGTTTGGCTTTCTCAATTTTTTGTTTAACTTTCCTCTTTTGCATTTTAATTCCACCTTCCATATTCCTGTGCACAACAACTTATTACTATTTCTAATTAGCATATACTCTTCTTCATTTATGACATTTTGGGTCCTTCATGTGACATTTTACAATTTTACCCTTAACTCTTGAATTAATTTCGAGTTTTATCATTTTTCTCATTTAGCGTCTAAATTCCGGAAAAATACATATTTACTTTTATTATAACCTAAACATGTTATAAAACTACTAGGGTATAATTTTGAAGGTTGACCATCGAGGATGTTCATGGCAAGGTCGTGATCTCAAAATAGTGCAAGTGTATGCCTTGTTGGAAAATTAATTAGACCAATCTTGTAGAAAATTTAGTTCTTTATGTAGTACTTTCAGTTTAGATCTTTACAATGTGAGTATTCGGATCATTGACTTGATTATTATTTTTTTGGTTGAGTAGAAATTCTGATGTTCCAAATTTACTTGCAAGGTTTTAACTTCCTAATGAAAGGAAATGAATGAAATATTTGATTTTTTATTATTGTTAAACACTTTAGTTACAATGTAGTAAACTGTCTTTATTGTAACTCGAATGCAGAGCTCCTCCCCTCGCTTTTGTCCCTTTATTTTGAAATGTTATCACGTAAGAGGTAAGCATGATAGACAAATATTTGGTTAAAAGACATTAAATAATTCAAAAATTGTGATTCTAACATTTCCCATATATTTTCTTGAAAAATAACCTATTTCACACAAATTTTTTTATTTCCATTGAGATTTTTTGTTTGGAAACTATTTCTTCATCATATTTTATTTCTTTAGTACTTTCTATAAACTAAATACAACCTAAATGCATCTTTTTGTTATTCCAACTCATATATATATGCAATCTTAAAAAGATTTTCCCTAGCTACGATTGATACTCAAGGGTGGTGATTAATGCTCAAATGATGTGTGCTAATCTTAAAAACATTTTCATATAGGTGCACTACTAAAGAAAATCTCAAATTATGATGTTTAATCCTCGACCTTTTGAAAAGCTCTTTATTTATCTTCCTAGCGGGATAAGAATTTGTGATGCATGTTGTTGGCTTATCGGAAGCATCATGGTTTCATGTACCTTTCTAAGCGATGTTTAGTTGTATGTTGAGAATTACGGCCAATGCTCTGTGATAATAGTGATAAAATATTATATTCTCTTCAAAAAATGTGTTAAAGATTTGGAATAATTTGATTACACATTTTTTGTCAAACTCAAATTGATACTTTTGATTTATGTTTTTGATGAAATCAACGACTAGATGAGGAGAAGAAGTCCACTATTTGGAAAAATAGAAGAGTTTTATGTTGAGGTTGTTGGAAACCAGTGAAATTTCTGATATGCTCTATTATTTCTTTCTTTCATTTTCTTCCCCCAAAGTCATAACACATTTTTTGAGATTTAACTTTACTCACATTTCAAAGAATTCATAGTGCAGATGTTCTCATGGCAAGGTTCGACAATCTCAAAATAGTGCAAGTGTGCGTCCTTGTTGGAAAATTAATTAGTAGAAAATTTGGATTCTTTTATGTAGTACTTTTGATAAGACCCTTGCAGTTGTTTGTTTGATAAAGAGATATTAAAGATAAAAGATAAAAGATAAAAATGCAACAATTAAAGAAAAATATAAAATTAAAAATTCTTCCATGTTTGAAGTCTACAACTCCATAACTCCATTTTATCTCCTTGACCAAGTCTTGCCAATGGTGATGTGGCTAACTCTCATCAGTACCCCTACCTAAAAGTTGAACCTTATCCCCAAGGTTTAAGATGGAAACTATATGACTCCCACCCTATGCTTGTCAATCTTCCTTGATTCCTTGTACTTACAAAGCAAGCGTCTAGCATATATCCTCCTGTCCACATGATTTTGTTTAGCGTGTATCGTTTATGCCCTTTAAACGATATAATAGTGATGCCCATTTAAGCAGCCTCCTTCTTTCGACATGCATGAGATCGTGAATGAATTTTAGTTGGCTTCCTTGTAACAAAAACATACTTGACCAGTTTTCTAATATTTTGCTTGGAATTGGCCTTGGAGATTTCATTGACTTTATTGGGATCTAGCCAAACCTTCACTCTCTCACACTTGAGCACATCGACTAGAAGTCTCTTCTATAGCTTCATCAATACCATCTCTTTCGCTCCTTTCCTCTCCTTTTTTTCTCTCGGTTAGGCTTTCCCTCAATACGGGGTGAGTGGTTGTTCGGGGGACTCGGCGGCTACGTATCTCAGCAAACATCTTAGTCATGATGTAACACCCCAAACATTTTTTTATTTTTTTTAAATGATTTTTTTCATGGAATTTAAGTTTTAGGTGTTTTAAGGTTCATCGTGAATTTATAATAATGGTAATTCAAATAGTAATTAATTAATTACCTTAATGAAAAGACGTTATGAAAATAATAATGGTAATTCAAATAGTAATTAATTAGTACTTTAATGAAAAGACGTTATGAAAATAATAATGGTAATTCAATTAGTAATTAATTAATTAATTTAATGAAAGAGGGGTAAAAAGGTAATTTTCTATAGATACTCTAGTATAAATTGGAATAAGAGAAGGAAATCCTTTCTATTCTTAAGGGAGTTTCTCTAAGGATGGTAGAATTTCGAGAGGGCGATGCGGCAGGATCTGGGTTGAAGAACAAATTTCTCTGGGAAATATTTCATTGAGGGAGCGGTGGCGTGCAGTCTCAAGCGAAGTTGGGGAAGGCTCACTGCGTTCGAGGGGTGAATAGCCTAGAGCTACGGACTAATAGGAGGTGAGTAAATTTATATCATCGTACTTGCACCTTGAAATGTATATGGTGTTTTCATTGTTTGACTTGATCGTAGTAATTGACTATGATTAAGACCCTTATTAATGAGCACTCATTGAATTAGAAATTGTCATATGCCCACAGTCCGTGTCCTAATGAATATTCATGCGAGCACGGTCGGTAACTCTTATTGTATTTGGTGTTATCTCTTGTTGCATGCGATACGGTCGGCTATAACATGTCGTTAATGTCATTTGATGAGTATGGTCTGAGAAAGCTAGCGCATTAAAGTCATCAAAATTTATGCACATGGTACCCTCGGTACAAGCAAAGCCAGGTGCCTTCCTAGAGAAGTGGTAAAACTCTAGGCATAGAGGCAGGCCGTTACGGATCTTTGGTTGGAGATATGCAGTTCGGTATAAAGTTAAGGAATGTGCGGATTCGATTATAAAGTTAAGGAATAATACGATTCGGTATAATGCTAAAGAGATATGCAGTTAGGTATAAAGATTAAAAAGGAATGTGCAGTTCTGAATGGTAAAACTATATTTACGTGTTTCAAAACTCTAAATCTCATTTGATATTATTGTTCATATTCTTTTTATTTGTTTGCATAACCTATGTACGGTGATTTATTGTTTGAGCTTAACCATCATAGCAGAGGCTGGCCTTGAGTACACAGCCTCCACAGTAGTGACTATATTTTACTCTGCAGGTTATCTCACCAGATTGGTTCCTCCTTTTCGGGGTAGACGGAGAAAGGAGAATCCCGGGCATTCTTGACCACTTAGTTCTATTTGGAAACATGTAATGGATTATTATTTTGTTTATTTGGTGAATGAGAGTCTAAGTTTCCAGAAGGCTCCATGGTGAATTAACTTGGTTATTGGGTTAATTATTTGGTTAGATCGATAAATTTTGAATAGTTGAGTTGGATAAATTTTACTTTTGATGAAACCTTATTAATATTTTTGATGAGACAGTTGAGGTCTATTTGTTATGTTATTTGAGATAATATCATGATATGAGATTTTGAGTTAATTATTACTAGATTTTAGATTGATATTACGAAGAATAACATGATTTGTCATTTGTTATAGAAGCGAATGAGTCTTGCAATTTTCGAGTAGAAATTATGGGACTTAGGCTTGCCTACGGGTTTGGTGGCCTTAAGCCTACCCATTCCCTAAGCAGTCCACAGCCTATAAAAGTGGGATGTGACAAAGTTAGTAATCAAACTAGATTGTGGGAGCCCGAGAATAAAGAGGCATGAAATTTGAGAGGGATAGAAAGGAAAATGAGGTGGCGGAGTAGTAGGGAAGAGTGGAAGGAACGGTGTTCAGGTCACCTCATAACCAAAGTAAGAGAGTGTGCAGGAGAGTGAGCAGTCGATGAATGCCAAATATACCCGACTCTTCGGTGATAAGATACACTCTTTAATAAATTCGAGGGGCCGAATTTTTATAAGGGGAGAATGTAACACCCCCCCGAACATTTTTATTTTTTAAATGATTTTTTTCATGGAATTTAAGTTTTAGGTGTTTTAAGGTCCATCATGAATTTATAATAATGGTAATTCAAATAGTAATTAATTAATTACCTTAATGAAAAGACGTTATGAAAATAATAATGGTAATTCAATTAGTAATTAATTAATTAATTTAATAAGGGGTAAAAGGTAATTTTCCTAATAGATACCCTAGTATAAATTGGAATAAGAGAAGGAAATCCTTTCTATTCTTCTGGGGAGTTTCTCTCGGGATGGTAGAATTTCAGAGGACGTACGGCTTTCGGATCTAGGGTTTGAAGAACAAATTTCTCTAGGAGAAATATTTCATTGAGGGAGGCTTGGGGTGAGCATCACGTAGTCTCAAATGAAGTTGGGGAAGGCTCACATGTTCAGGGTGAATAGCCCATTGAGCTTGGACTAATAGGGAGGTGAATGGTTATATCATCGTGCACCTTAAATGTATAGCGGTGTTTTCATTGTTTGACTTGATCGTAGTAATTGACTATGATTAAGACCCTTATTCTTGAGCACTCATTGAATTGAAATTGTCATATGCCACAAGTCACGTGTCCTGATGAATATTCATGCTGAGCACGGTCAACTAACTTTTATTGTCTTTAGTGTCATCTCTTGTTGCATGCGAGTACGGTCGAGTATAACTTATGTCGTTAATGTCATTTGATGGTATGAATACAACCTATCGATGGGAGGTCATCCCGGGCTATGGCTACTTTATGGTACCCTCACAGTGCGGGCAAAGCAGTGCCTTCCTAAGAGAGGTGGTAAAACTCTGGCGTAAAACCCGGCCCGTTCTACGGATCTTTGGTTGGAATGTACGGATTCGAAATTATAAAGTTAAAAGGGAATAATAATTCGGTATAAAGTTAAAAATGAATATACAGTTCGGTATAAAGAAATAAAAAGGAATGTCTGAGATTCGATTATAAAGTTAAAGGAATGCAGTTCTGAATGTGTAAACTATATTTACGTGTTTCCAGGCCTCTAAATCTCATTTGATATTGTTGTTCATATTGCCGTTATTTGTTGCATAACCTATATCACGATGATTTGTGTTTGAGCTTAACCATCCTTGCGAGGCGGCCTTGAGTACCTAGCCTCACAAGTATGGTGATATATTTTGCTCACGAGGTTATCTGCCCCAGTTGATTTCACTCCTTTTCGAGTGACGGAGAAAGGAGAATCAGGGCATTTCTTGACCACTTGGATTAATTTGAAACATGTAATGGATTATTATTTTGTTTATTTGGTGAATGAGTCTAAGTTTCGAGGAAGGCTCCATGGTGAATTAACGATTTATTAGGTTAATTATTTGGATTAAATCGATAAATTTTGAATAGTTGAGTTGGATAAATTTTGCGCAGTGAAACGTGTATTTTTGATGAGGCCGGGTTGAGATTACATTTGTTCGTTATTGAGATAATATCATGATATGAGATTTTGAGTTAGTGCCACTAGATTTTAGGTTGATATTGCGAATAACATGATCTGTCATTTGTTATAGAAACGAATAGGTCTTGCCAAATTTTCGGTAGAAATTATGGGACTTAGGCTTGCTACGGGTTTGGTGGCACTTAAGCACACCCGTTCTAGCGCCGTCATGACCTATAAAAATTAGGATGTGACACATGACTTCTTGGATGTTCTTTGACATGGGATCTCCAAAGTTTCGAGTCTCCTTGTGGGTTTCCATTTAGGATGAGGCTCTGATACCAAATGATAAAACCCTTTGGGGTTGTTTGATTGACAAACAAATAATTAGCAATTTTTTTATTTATTTTACCAAATTTCTTCTTTTGTTCCATTTCTATAATTATGAAGATTTAAATACAAAACTAGAGCAGGAAATGTGCATGCTAGTGGATATAATTGGTTCTAAATCTCCATCTCTCCACTAATTATCAAATAAAAGAAAAAATGCAACAATTAACCAAAGTATAAAATTAACAATTCTTCCACTTTTGAGTGCACAACTCCATATTCTTCCTTGACCAAGTCTTGCGTGGTTAACTCTTATCATTACCCCTCCCTAAAAGTTAAACCTTGTCTCCAAGGTTTAGGTGAAACTACTGACTCCTATCATCCCACTACGTTTTTTTTTTTTTAATGCATTACTTTTATGTATACCCTGTACTTGCAGAGAAGAAGACTAAGCACACGCATTCTCCTCATCCATGGGATTTTGGTTGGTAGCCTAGCCTTTGTCATACCCTTTCGCTTAATATAGTCATAATGATGATGTTCATTCACACAGGTCTCCTTCATTAGACATGCATGAGATCGTGTATGAATTTTTAGTTGGCTCCATATATAGAAACCATCCTTGATCGATTTTTCAATGTTTTGCCTTGAATTGGCCATGGAGATCTTGTTGACTTCATTAGGATCCAACCAAACCTTCCCTCTCTCACACTTGAGCACATTGGTTGCAAAGCTCTTTTGGTTGTTTATCTTGCTTTGGATAAGGCTCCCTTGCCACGACTCTCCCCTTGAAATCAAGGATTCTGATAGCCTCTACAACTCAGCAAACATCTTAGCCATGTCTTCTTGGATGTTGTTGACATGGATCTCCAAAGTTTTGAGTCTCTCCATAGATCTCCAAATGATAAAACCCTTGGGGGTTGTTTGTTTGACAAAGAGATAATTTAAAAATTTTCTTCCTCTCATTTCTATAATTATGAGGCTTTAAATACAAAAATAATAAAGAAACGTGCATGCTAGTTGCTTTAGTGGAATTCTAAATTTGCTCCCACTAATTATCTAAAAATAAAAGATAAAGATGCAACAATTAAAGATAAATATAAATTAAAAGATTTTCCATGTTTGAAGTCGTAGCTCCACAGCTCCGTTTTATCTCCTTGACGGAAGTCTTACCTAATGGTGATGGGGTAACTCTATCAGCTTCAGTTTTAGATCTTCTGATCTTAGAAGTATTCGGATATGTGACTTGATTACAGTGAGTAGTTCATTTGTTTTTGGTTGAGTAGAAGAGCACAATGTTCCAAAATGAAAGAATGAATGAAATATATATATATATATATATATATATACTTATATATATATATATATATATATATATATATATATATATATTTATAGCTAAACACTTTAGTTATAATGTAGTAAAATGTCCCTATTGGGACTCCTCCCCTCCTTAGGTCCTTCTTTTTTAAAATGTTAATATATGAAGAAAGCATGATGGACAAATATTTGGTTAAAAGGCATTAAATAATTCAATATTTTTGATTCTAACATTTTTCATATATTTTCTTGAAAAATAACCTATTTCAGACAAAAAAAAAAAAAACATTTTTCGTTTCGTAATTACATTATCTCTTAAAAGAAGGCCCAACAAAATAAGAATAGTATTTTTAACTTCATGCCAAAAATTAACGAAGGATCAAAAATTTGATATTAGGCTTTCAAAAGGTCTTTTAATCAAATCCTTAAAATAAATCTAGATCGAGATGACTTCAAAGGAACTGTAGACGATAGATTTGATACGACTTTTGAACAATAATGATTTTGTCCGTGCTTGTTTAGATGGATATGAGAAAAGAGGTCTCAAAAATTGTCTTTTTGGAAATGGTTGAATGGTCAGATGAACATCGACAATTTTAAAGGGGCGATTCGAGATAGCTAGTGTCGTTTGTCGAATATGTATTTGAATATTTAATGGAAATATTTGGTTAAAAGACATCAAATAATTTAAATTTTTTGATTCTAATTTTCCCCATGTTTTTCTTGAAAAATAACCTATTTTAAATCAAAATATCATTTTTTATTTCATGTATTTACATTATCTGTTAATTTGCAAGAAAACAAGAATGTTATTTTTGTCAAAGTCATGCTAAAAATTAATGGAGAGTCAATTTCTGATATTGAGTTTTCGAAAGGTCTTTTAATCAAATCATCCTATATAATCATCATCCATTTTCCTCCAAACATGAGAGATATAGTATATTGTCTTTATACATATATTATATATATATTCTTGAATTATAAAATCAATCCATCATGCCTAGTTAAGCGTAATAGAGTGTTATTTCGTAAAAAGTATGGCCTTAAAAAAGGAGAGTCCCCGAGTTCAATTTATTGAAACAATTTATATTATGCTTAAAAGCTTGTTTATATATATATATATATATATATATATATATATATATATATATATATATATATATATATATATATATATATAAACTCCATAAAAATTAGAAATCTAATTTTTGTGGTAGTATATGGTTAAATACTTGCATGCCATCAAGAGTTAGGGTTTGACGTAACATATCCAACAGGATAATATCGAGTCTAAACACCCATAAAGCATCATCAAATTCATGACAATTTTTATAATATCTGAAAATATTAAATGTATAGTTATTTTAAAAATATAATCAAACATATCTAAGTTTTTTTGTAAACTTTACTTTTACCTAAATAGTTGAGTGTAAGGTTGTAAAAATTATTCATTCATGCACTTAGAGAAATATTTTAAAACTTGCGAATCATCATAAAAATTCTACATGATAAATTGGCAATAATTTTTTTCTTTTATTTTAACATGATATGAATTATACACTACTTGAATGTTGTCGGCCCAGTTTTTGCTTGCCTTTCCCACGTACATAAAACCTACACACACCCCATTATTCTAGGACTTAAAATCATTAGTGGTAAAGAATAGTGATTTTAAAGGTTAAAGCTTAGACATAAAGGTTACACATCCCATCATTCTAGGACATTTTTTTAGGAGATTGGACTTAAAATCCACGATCTGTTGCTAAAGAATAATGACTTTAAGGTTAATTTCAGACATAAAATCTAAATAGCCTAAATTGACATATTCTTTTGTGGTAAGTAAGGAACTTTATTATGTAAGATAGGATTGAGATTTTCATTTAACCTATAAGATTTATGTTTTAGTTGTATAATTTTTTCATGCTTGATTTTATTAATTGATTAAGAGAAATAGAGTTAAACAAATAGTTACGAGTGTTTTTAAAAAGAAGTTGTTTAAATTAGGCTTTATTATATAAGTGTTTAATATAGATCTTAGGTCCACATGCCTAGTGGGCGTTCGAGAAGTTTTGAGTAGGAGATCCAGGGAGCGGGTCTAAGTTAGAGTCCCGTGAGGACCAGGTTTACTGTATTGTAACAAAGTTGTAGACCCCAAATTAGTATTTACTTTATTTTATTTGTATGATAATTGTTAAGAACTTTTGACCTAGTTATAGGATGACACATGGAAGCATTTGGGGGCTGGATTTTAGGATTGGGGTGAGATTCTTTTAGGGAGAAAAGGAATGGGAGGGCTTTTTTTTTTTGGGGGGGGAAGTTAGTCAATTTGGAGGACCTTGACATATTTGTATGTATTCTATTATTGGTTGTTGTTTCATTCATATCTAGTTTCTCAATCTCTTTTTAAAGGAAAAAATAATATTATTTATTCAAACTTTGAATAAATCGATAGATCCAAGATACAAATAGCTAAAAGCACACAAGATGAAACAATATCCAAGTTCCATACTTATAATAAATCGGTATAAAGCACATAAATTTGATAAAATTGGCGAAACCTAGAAAATCCAGTGTCGAAAAAAGGGGTAGCGGTAATTTCGATCTAAAAGCTGAATTCTCTAGATCTTGGATGATGAAGCGAATTTAAGCCGTTAAATTCGTCTCCTGAAATCTAGTGACCAGAGAAAGTTTCATTGAATTCTAAAACTGCGGAATATTTTATGATTTTGGGTGATAAGTTGCCCGGTGACTTTAGGAAGAGATTTTCTGAGAATTTTAGTCGGAAATGGCTTGAGCTACGTTCGTTTAAAATAAAGTGAACGGAAAATAAATAAATTGTTTCGAGTAAAAATGGACCCCAAAATGAAGCAAAAAATATAGTCCATATATCCAAAAATAAAAAATAATAATAAAGAAGATAAAATCAAAAGGTTGCTCATGAACGGACAGAGGAGAACGTGTAGAGAGAGAGAGAAAATATTTTTTTTTTCTTTTATTCTCTTCGCTTCTCTCTAAGATCTACGGAAATCAGATCGTAGGTTTTCGTCGGAGTAAAAGGCAAAGTCGGTCTATGCATCGAGAGCTACGCGTGGGTACTAAAATCTTGGAGTTTCATCAAACTCCACGAGGTAGGGAATTTTCCTACTTGTGTTATTTCTAGCATAAAGGCCATTTAATGGCTTAAGTTTCTTAGAAGTTTGTGAAGGCCATAAATTTCAGTCACCAATTTTTAGACTATGTGTAGGAATTTTAGGAATTTTAGAGGCTTGTTTTCGGACGGTCGGCGGGTTGAATGGGTTGTTTTAGGCAGTCCTAGCTGAATTTCGGAAGCGTTTTCGAGATAGTCGAGCTATTCCAGGGCCCATTTTTCGGGCGATTTCGGGCCAGGTTTAGGTTTAGTATTGATTAAGAGACTAATGTCTTCGGGTTTTTATGGTGTGTTTGGTATCCGAGTAATTCGGTAATGACAGTGAAGACGAAGAGGTGCCACGTTTTATGTGGAGTCCGAATTTGGGCCATTTTGTGTGTTATTGTTGTAAAATATTAAATAACATGTTGTTGTGTGTAAAAAAAATCATGTTAGTATATGCTATTTGATGTATTAACATGGATTGCATAGATGTAAATTATATGTAAAAATTATAATTGTCCATGGTGTATTAATGTTTCATGTAGCATGAAGGAAAATGCATTGGCATCATGCATTTCATTTGTATGGTCACATCGCGTTGAGTCGGGTGTGGGTGCATGGTCTTGTTTATTCACCGGTGTGGGTGAATGGGTCGTGAGCTCGGAAAATGGGACAAAGTCCAAGGTAGAGATTCACGAGAGTGTAAAATGAATGATCAAAATGATAAATTACATGTTTTGGGTGGAACAGGATTGGGAGTAGATCCCCCCGGGGTGAAAAGACCAAATGTTATTCCGCGGTTAGACATGAATCCCGGCGATGTAAGTTAGCGAAAATGTTGGAAAGGCGTGCGGCGTCTTGCGGTGAAAACCCGAAACTCCGTGGCCCACAAAAGAAAAAAAGAAAATCATGAAATTATAAATTAAAATTGGAGGGTTGTCTAATGGTTTAATTCATTGGGTTAAATACCAATCTTTGGTTTCCCACCTTGACAATTGCGGGTGTGGGGAGTGCGTGAGACTCGGGTTGTGAGCATGAGAGGTCGCGTCTCATGCGCGGCCTGAACATTTCATATAATGTTGCATAAATTGTATGCAATTAATGTGATTGATGTTTATGTACGCTATTGCATGTGCATTTTAGGTGAGGAGTAACCCTTGTAGGAAAACTTTGTACTGGGCATTGCTCACCCCTTGTGGGGAATTATTTTTCAGGTGCGTAGGGGGAGGAAACTGGTTTTGGAGCTCAGTGATGACTTAGGCTGGTTTGTGGCCTATTCAGTTATTTTAAAATATTTTGGATAAAATATCTAGTTTTTACATGTAAATAATGTATAGCATATATTTTTGTATATTTGTGAATTAAATATGCAGGAAATGAGTGTGATATCGGGACCCAAATATTCTAGGTTCGTAGGTTGACGGGTTGTCAGGACTCTGAGATAGGGGCGTCCTAAAAATAGTGACTAGAATATTTGCAACTCCAGTTCTTTAATATACTGATGACTATAATTTGATATCTTCGACTAATCAAATCTGTCTTG